>CAUHTR010007392.1:0-15180 GCA_959609185.1 Schmidtea polychroa | reverse complement strand
AGGAAAAATTTGAAAAAACCAGTCGAGATTAAGTTTTCTTGTTTCACCTTAGGATTTGATAGGATTACCAGGAAGTTTTACTCCTTCACTAAATTTTGAATTGCACACGGACCTTGATGTACCACGAATACTCTTGTATTGTTCATAACTGAAATTGTAGTTTGGCATACCAAACAAGTAATGGCATTTTTTTGCTTTTCCGGAATACAAAAGTATTTTGTTTTCCATATTTCCTGGAAATTTCTGGTTTCATCATCAATTTTTCTTTTCTTATTAAATGCCATTAGGAAATTTGAGTTTCTATTTGACTATTAAATAATATGTTTTTTATCACTAATTAGAAAATAAAAAAATTACCTTACCTAAGTATAAATTTAAAAACTAACAGAATTTTTTCACTTTTTAAAAAGTTAAGAAGAAAGTAATTTAAATGCTGCGGCCTTTTCCACAGATTATTAAAACAACTATAAAACTTAAAACCTTTGAGAATTTTCTCCTAACTACGGCGCAAAATATATATAAGTACATGGTAAACAATAACTGTACAAATTCAAAAATTCTGAATTTTACCAGCATGCTTTGCCACAAGTTTTCGAAATAAATTTTAGAACATATTTTTTCTTATTTTCATTTTGATATTAAAAAATAAAAATGGTAAATTTTTTTTTTCGTTGACTAAGTTTTGAAAAAAAAATTAAGTTTTTGTATAAAATTACATGATTTATTAAACGCTTCGAGGGCCAAAGAATTGAAGCTGGCTGGCCAGATTTGGCCCTCGGGCCGTAGTTTGGGCATCACTGTCCTACGGATATGTTAAAAAAATAAATTACAGAAATAAAGCATATAATTTGTATTTTAAATATCTTTTATATATCTTTTTCACAATTATTTATGAATTT
Source organism: Schmidtea polychroa (assembly GCA_959609185.1). Taxonomy (NCBI): domain Eukaryota; kingdom Metazoa; phylum Platyhelminthes; order Tricladida; family Dugesiidae; genus Schmidtea; species Schmidtea polychroa. The sequence goes on along the minus strand of CAUHTR010007392.1, from coordinate 14,281 downwards.
TATAACATTTATTAATGGAGAAATTTGAATATAATTGTTAAATTTAAACGATTATTTATATTACTAATTGTAATATTATTTAATTTTTAAAACAATAAAATGATAATTAAAGCCTTTTGCTGCAAATAATGTATTTAATGAAAGAATTTTCGACTATAAGATAGTCCTATAAGATAGTACTATAAGATAGATTGACAAGGACTATCTTATAGTCGAAAATTCTTTCATTAAATACATTATTTGCAGCAAAAGGCTTAAATTATCATTTTATTGTTTTAAATAATAAATGCTGCTACTAAGAAATCATCATTTTATATTTAATTTTTATTTATCTAATTCCATATTTTATATTTTCGGTGGCATGCACATTATCCAGTCGTCGTTTACATTCTAAATATAATTTTTAATTCTATAAAATATTTGGAAAACTGTCATAGACCCGGTTATTAATGCTGTAATACTAATAGCGATACGTTATATATATATATATATATATATATATATATATATATATATATATATATATATATATATATATATATATATATATATATATATATATTTTATATATTAATTCACAAGCAAAATTTAATTCATAAATAGTAATTAATATAAACATAATAAAGATTGAACAATTTATATTATATGTTTATATTTAAATAATAGAACTAATAGTTCTACAGTCTAAAGTGTATAATCTAAAGTTTAATAAATATAAAAATACCGCCTCAAAATTTGTGCCGCCAGGTGCGGACCGCCCCACCGCCCCCTAGGTACGCCACTGCACCGACATTAAGTGATTTACACCCGTTTGCACTGAATAAACGCATCTATAATATGGATTGGTATGTACAACCAATTATAGATGCGTCATTCTTTATGAAATTTTTTGGAATTCAACTACTCATGTTTAACTACTCATTCAGTTATTTTATTATCTACTTATTTTACTAGCTATTTGTATTTAGCCATTTTAGAAATGGCTTTCAAGTAATTTTTTTTATTTAAAGTAATCTTTAAGGCTTGAATATTGATCCATATAGATATGAGATCATTATTCAAGCTCTTAAATGATACTTTTAATCAACATCTTTTATTATAAATTATTTTTAATTAATTTTTCAGGAGTTTTAGATGTTATTATTATTATTTGGAATTATTTCATTATAATGTGAGTTTTATTATTATTTTATTAAGTAATTAAATAAGAAATACAATTTATTAATCACCAAAAATATCAATTTTTTACAACATTTAGGGAAAAAACGGTAGATATGTTGAAAATAGTTTTTTAAATTTTTATATTCGTCTTTTTTCAGTTCACTTTCTAGGGCCTCATTAACTAAATCAAATCTTCTTTCGAATGTCATCGTACTGAAGCCAGTTGCTCTTGATATTGTCTTCCTTATGCTGCATTTTACCTTGCTGAAGACGCTTTCAATGGGATTGAGGAATGGGCTGTAAGGTGGCAGATGTTCGATAAAATTATTTTGTGATAATGCTCCTCCGTGAATTGAAGCATTATCGTGAATGATATGGTATCCGGTATCATTCAGTTTAGAACTTAATTCATTTATAAAAAGTTGGTAGGTATCCTTTTTGTAGGATCCTACAATTAATTTTTGATGTATTGGCCCTTTGACGCCAATAGCTAGAACCAGTGACATATTTGGCCCTCGGTTACTTGCCACTGTTGCGTAAATACGCTCACCTTTCTTCTTTCTTCCTAATGTTTGGCTTGTCCAAGTGTTGAAGCTACATTCATCAATGTATATCAATTTGCTGTTGAGCCAGCCATCTTCTTGGAATCGTGTCACATATTCCATTCTTTTTTCTAGGACGCGATCTGAATTTCGAGCAGCTACACATGGCCGGACTTTTTTCACTGAAATTAAATTATTGTTCAAAAATCTGCAAATTGTTGCTTTTGAAGCAATACAATTTTGTTGCTTCATGTAATTGCACATTTCTTGAAGTGAAGCATAGAAGTTTTCTTCCACATAATCTAATAATTGATTTCCCTGTATTTCGGAAATTTTTTGATTGCTGCCACCTCGTCTTCCTGTGGATATTTCTCCAAATTTTTTATATTTATAAATTATATTTCTTATTGATTCTTTGCGAATTCCTAATAACCGCCCGAAATTATAAAAATCTTCCCCATTTTCCATTGAATTGACTAACCGGATTTTGTCAAGTTCTGAAATTCTATAGAAATATTAATTTTTAAATTTAAGTTAATAAAATTTACGATTTTCTAGTTTTTTTCCCAACATCGGACGGCAAAGTTGAGATTTCAGGCAATGTGAAATACTAAAAAACTATTAAATTTATTAAAAATTTAAGATAAATCTTACGAAATAATGTCTTCATTATCTATAGAACTCAAAGTTGAGTTTTCGGATTTTTCGATTAAAAATTTTTTCATTCATTTTTTTCTAAAAAATTCTAAAAATGTATGTAAATGATTTATTATAGTGCGTTTATTCATTGCAACGAATATGTATATCGAAAATTTGCATGCATTTTTTACTATGTGTTGTGTTTGTGTGTGTCAGTTTATTTTTTCTACCACTTTCTCACTTTCTATATTAAATGCGTTTATTCATTGCAACGATAAAAATCAACACACAGGTAAGTTTGTATGTTTATATAATATACACATTGATTTTTTGTTTTATATTATAGGTGCGTTTATTGATTGCAAACGGGTGTATTTACTAAGTCGATGAATTCAACAACATAAAAATGGAGAAATTTGATGAAATAATATTCTTTAAAATTACTTTCAAAATTTTAATTCAAATAAAAATCTTTACCAAGAAAATTTATTTTAGATATAATAAACTGGTGCTAATCAATCAATATAGTGCTTTGGCAATAAAATATTAAAAACGCCAAAAGCGAGAGTTAATCGTTTTGACCCGTGAATGGTCTATATATTAAAATAAACTTTTTTAATTACTTGTTTTGATTGAGAAACCACATTTTTCAAAGCATCCTTCCAAATATTATTTCCAATGTCATGCTCTTTTAAATAATCATATAAATCATCAACTAATTTCCTCCTTAATAAAGGATTATCTATTCCTAAAAAATCACGAAGACCTTCTGGTGTAGCATGTTGAATTATACATCCATTTACATTTTTGTTTTCAATGTCATATATCAAATTGACAGGATATTTTTTACTTTCTAACCAATTTGCTAAATCTGAACATGACCAAAGGTGCATGGGTTTCTCTGAATACAGAATAGCTTCATCTTCTTCAATTGTTTGGAATTGATAAAATTCCTCCGTATTAATATTAGCTAATTCGTGAGGTGAATAAATGTTAGAAACAATTATTGGCAGAACATTGGAAACTGTGTACATTGTCATATGTTTTAGGTCAATTTTTGAATCTAAAATAATAATTGTTAAATACCATTTAGTTTTAAATAAAACAAGAAAAATAATTGACATAATATCAAATATTTTGAAGGAAAATTATCGGATAACCCCGAGCGTATCCTTTACCTTAAAATCTCGTTAAGAAGCGGATTATTTAAAGAAAAACTGATATTATCAAAAATTTAGAACTGCAGATTATAAATGGGATACGGATTATCTAGAAACATTTCTTTAAATGAAAATTATGAAAAATAAATAAATTGTTTAAATAGATCATTCAAAACTTTAATTTAAATCAATATTAGAAAAATTTAAAATTCGAAATAGATATTCTGGAACATCACGTTGAGTGTTAAAAGAGCTATCTTGATCAAGCCTGCACAACTTAAGAAACGTCGAGGGCCAAGAATTTCAAGGAAAATAGTTGAGACGGAAAAATCAAAACTATTGAAAATGCTATAATCCTATTTCACATTTGTATCATATACAATCTAGATTCTTTTTATTTTTTAAATATATCAATTTTCTCTGAATTTTTTTAGGAGCTTTCTAGAATGTGTTCATAGTTCACACGATAAAAGCTGACGGGCCATATGTTATGTAGGTCTGCTCTTGATTATACTCATTTCATGTTATTTTAGAAAACTTGAAAGTTGATTTACGAAATTCGTTAAGGCTCTTATATAAAGATTTTTCCTTTCATAAATCTTTGTGTCCAATAATAGTTTCCTCTAAAGTTTGATATCCCATCCATTTCGCCAATCCTTTTTGTTTCCAGTTGCATACTAATTGTCATAACTCTTTTATTACTTCTTCGATCAACAAACCAATTTTCCAATACGGATTCCAGTTCAGTTCTATCCGCCAGTTTCCATTAATTAGCTCTTTTAGACTTCGTTACATTTGAAATTTCTTTAGTTCTCTCCAGTTTTTACATTTCTTTCACTACATTTATATATTTTGCCAGCTTTCTATTTCCATAAATTTCGGATTATTTGATGATTTCGAGATTTTCTCTTGAAATTTCTTTGTTTTTTACTTTCTTTTTAACACATATTATAGAAAAAATTCGAAATATTCAAAAGTATTTTAGATTATCTTGTATTTCACTGTAAAAGGATTAAATCATTTGAAAACGACTGGAATTTTTCATGACTACACAAATATTACACTATATTTATTTTGGTGCCATCAGCAATGAGCCAAGCAATTATAAAAGCCCTGGGACACCTTCAATAAGAATATCGGGTCTGATAATATGTCAACGTAGTTCAGCAAAAATTATAATAAAAATTTTAAAAATTAAATAGCGAAGTGTTTTTTTAAATTTTTGAAAAGACGTAAGACTCAAAATTCATTATTGACCAATCAAATTAATGGGATTATTAGTAAATTTGAATGAACCAATGAAAAGCAACCAAAATTATGCTTAATGCCTATTTGACAAATCCTACTAAAAATATGGATATCAAATTACCGATATAGCAACAGAGCAAAATTGATATAAAGAAAAACTGCTGTATTATATTTACCTAAAATAACCACAGTTTAAAAAAGTATGAACTAATTGGGTAAAAACCAATAAAAATACACCTGAGACATATTAGGATAGGATAAATGTAGACTGCTCTTACTGATTTTACCAGCGATAAAACAAATTAAATACCATTTGACAGTTGTAATAAAAGCTAATGAAAATAATAACACGTACCGAGAGAGATGCCTTTATCAAAAATTTCAGATCTGATAAATTCCAACATATTTTTCGATAATTCCTTTTCAACAACTGCAATTTGTTTTTTCAGATCAATTCCAAAAATCGATATTAAAGTGAAATGAGAGGATTTATTATTAAATCGACGTTGTAAAATTTTCAAATTATTAATAAATTGTTGCTTCCTTAATGACTGAATATCAAATAAAAATAGAACGACACATTTGCTATTATTGATATGATTTAAACTGGTAAAATGACTGTCAAAATTATTGAGAATTTGTGAATCGTTTTCACACCAGATTTTGTCGCCAAGCAAAGTTTTTCGTAATTCGGAAATAAATTCGCAAACAAACACGTTAAAACGCATCTGGATTCGAAAATCATTTACAATAATTATTGAATGTTTAGAATCTGACGAAATCGTCAAATATATTTTTTCATTATTTTTTGAAGTAACTTCATTTATTTTCTCAAAATTTATCAAGACTTTCGAACTATCAGCAACATTCATTTTGTTGATTATCTCGAAGTTAGTTTATAGTATTAATCAACAAATATAGAAGAGGTTATAAATAAAAGATATTTAAATCAAAATTATTAATTAAAAAATGATATTTTTTATTAATAAATATTGAATATTTTAAACTTAAGAATCAAAATGATGAAAAGGCTAAAAATTATTTTATTAATATTTGAAGTTTCAAAACTAAAAATATATTTTACTATGGAATTTAATTCTTTGATATATTTAAAGAAATTGTTATAGTAATTTACATTTCTCACATAATTAAGAAAATAATTTTTATAATAGACTATTTTTTATTTATAGACTCTAAATTATAGTCGTTTTTTAATAAATACAATATAAAATTACCTACCACAATATAAGTTTATAAAATCGATAAATAATTATTAACTATTTATAAACAAACGAATTTCATGAACAAAAATGTTTGTTATCTTTATGCAACAATCAATCTAATAATTGAAATATCTTTTCATCAGTCATTTTCAATAAATTGCATCTGCATTTGATAATAATATCAAAATGTAGCAAAAACAATGTAAATTAAATCAAATGACACTTGAGATTAAAAGTCTGCAGGGACGGCTCTACCATATAGGCGAATTAGGCGGCCGCCTAGGGCGCAAAAATATTTTTCTAAATTATTTCTCGAATATATAAAAAAATTATTTATTATGATATCTTTAATTTTTCTCTTTCACAATTGTCACTCGTATATTATGTACTATTATTTATGTATGTTGAAACGGCATATATTATTATATTTTGAAATGGACAAATTTTTTATTTCACTCAATAAAAAATTTATTATGAAATACCTACTCGTTGAATTAAGAGATTTAAATTATTAAAACATAATGTTTCAGTTGGCATTCTTTAAGGTAGGCGCTTCATAAAAATTCGCCTAGGGCGCTAGGCTTGGACAAAAATTTCTTGAGCCGGCCGTGAAAGTCTGTTGATTTAATAGATTGAAGAAGACAATTTACATATTTCGCTCTAGTCTAACATTCAGCCATTTTTATAATGAATGAATTGATTCATGATAAACTTGCCAAAACCTCTCTCTAATTCAGATTATTTATCCAATAGCCTTTATAGTAGGTAGTTAGTAGCACACTGGAACACCCCTCTGTTCCAGTGATTTTTTCGCTGAAGATTATGTAATTAATTTTTCTGACTATAGTGAGGGAGTCTCGATTGATCCTGGGATTTTCAATACAAAAAAGGGTCCTTTAGAAAAAATGTCATGTTTTTTCTGACCATAGTGAAAAGGTCTCCTTGATCCTAGAATTTTCAATACAAAATTCAATTCTCGTTAAAAAGCATGCATTTTTCTATTTCCACTATCTCCACGCTTGCTAGCTGTAGACTGTTGCAGTCTAAACTTATATTGCTCCTAGAATAATGGAGTGGGATAAAAATACTAAATATTCCAATATTGGAACACTGGGCAAAAAGGGTTAAGCTTTTAAGTCCATATTTCTCAACTTCTGTCATTGTCTAAAACATCTTAAATAAAGATAAAATAATTTAAAGTATTAATTAATATCAATTCCAATTATCTCTAAAGATCTCTAATATTAATAATCCTTGTTCTAAACCACTATCTTCTAAATATCTAAAAATCTCAGCAAATGACCTTAATGCGTTTTAAACTGACATTCAGCACCAGTTTTATTCAAAAAAATATTCAAAAGATTCACATCGACTCCTCACCAAATATTTCTTCCCCTTTAAATATCAATATTCAACCGACTATATCCCTCTTAAAAATCATGTTTTCACATCTTAACCGATCCCCACTAAATCAAACTGACTATACATTAATTTATGTTGTGTTTAAAAAGACAATTTACATTTTTCGCAAAGTTGTTTTTCCAAAATGCAAGTTAAACAACTTAGAGAAAGAGAATATTTTTCTAGTTGCCTTAAGATCACTTTTTGAAAACAAAATAAATGTTAAGATTAATAAAAAAAACAATCTCATTGGAAGTTCATGAGATTTTTTAGCTGAAATTTTTGAATTTGTTTTAAAATCGGTATCACTCAATAAAATTTTATGGAATCTCAAGAAATCTCGCGACACCCTAGGGCATGGGTATTCAACTAAATATTATGAAGGGCCAAATTTTTTTTATAACGGCAATCGAGGGCCGTATCAATTAAAAAGTAGTTAGTTTTGTAGCGGATTACAAAGTAACAAAAATAAACTGGTTTTAGTGATTGTTATTCTATTACCAAGTATTATAATGTTTACCATTTATTTTTATATTATTATGTATTTTCCTGGCGCATTTTAAATTAATAACTTTATTGCCATTTTTTCTTTTAATTTTTCTGGTGTTAGACGCATTTTCCAAGAAATTTAAATGATCACAGCCACTTAAACACATATTAATTTTATTAAATATTAAGTAAACCCCGTTTCCTATTCAAACTTACAAACACATTTTCAATACTTTGGTGTTTTTTGCAAGTTTTTTTATTGCAAAACTATCGCAATTTACACGAATTCCCAATTTCTTCTACCGTTAAAACAATAAAAACACTATTTTGATCGGGTTTGAATCTAAATAGACCGCCTTTTGTATACGCATTCCAAGATATTGAAAGTTCCTTTTTCAAATTTCGGCGGGCATGATCAGGCCCGCGGGCCGCCAGTTGAATATCCCTGCCCTAGGGTGTCACGACACTCAGTTTGGAGAACACTGGTCTAATTACATCAATAAGTTTAAAAAGTCTATACCTGATAATAAATTAATTTCTTATTTACATTTATTTTTGAATTTAAAAAATTCTACTTATAAAATTTATATTTCTAAATTTAGTGTTAAGTATTTAATTTAATTTTTATTGCATTTTATTAAAGGTCNCACTCAATAAAATTTTATGGAATCTCAAGAAATCTCGCGACACCCTAGGGCATGGGTATTCAACTAAATATTATGAAGGGCCAAATTTTTTTTATAACGGCAATCGAGGGCCGTATCAATTAAAAAGTAGTTAGTTTTGTAGCGGATTACAAAGTAACAAAAATAAACTGGTTTTAGTGATTGTTATTCTATTACCAAGTATTATAATGTTTACCATTTATTTTTATATTATTATGTATTTTCCTGGCGCATTTTAAATTAATAACTTTATTGCCATTTTTTCTTTTAATTTTTCTGGTGTTAGACGCATTTTCCAAGAAATTTAAATGATCACAGCCACTTAAACACATATTAATTTTATTAAATATTAAGTAAACCCCGTTTCCTATTCAAACTTACAAACACATTTTCAATACTTTGGTGTTTTTTGCAAGTTTTTTTATTGCAAAACTATCGCAATTTACACGAATTCCCAATTTCTTCTACCGTTAAAACAATAAAAACACTATTTTGATCGGGTTTGAATCTAAATAGACCGCCTTTTGTATACGCATTCCAAGATATTGAAAGTTCCTTTTTCAAATTTCGGCGGGCATGATCAGGCCCGCGGGCCGCCAGTTGAATATCCCTGCCCTAGGGTGTCACGACACTCAGTTTGGAGAACACTGGTCTAATTACATCAATAAGTTTAAAAAGTCTATACCTGATAATAAATTAATTTCTTATTTACATTTATTTTTGAATTTAAAAAATTCTACTTATAAAATTTATATTTCTAAATTTAGTGTTAAGTATTTAATTTAATTTTTATTGCATTTTATTAAAAGGTCTATATTTGAATATAACATTTAACTTATTTTAATTGAAAAGGGTAAAATAGTAAATTAAAACATTTTAATAATAAATTGTTATTATTACAATGTTAAAGGACTTAGTTCTAAATTACAAAAAAAACCTAATCAATATTTCTCAGTCAAAGTACTCATTCATAGTAATAATTTTATTATTGATCATTTAATTTAATTAGTTATTTTACACGATTTTAATTATAAGACATATTCTTAATCAAAATATATATGCTATAGTCTTCTAGTTTTTATTCTATAATCGTTCGTTTTAAATTTAAAATATTTAAATTATTTTCAATTCCATGTGGTGTTTTAAAGTGGCTTAGTTATCAGTTATTATCATTCATTTTTTGACGCAAATCATTTATTTTGTTAAATTTAGAAAATTTACTTAGAAAAGGTTTTCTACTGATTGTAATTAAAAATATTATTGAATTTTAGTTGTTAGCTTGTTATTAGTGCTTGGTTGTTGAATTATTATTATTATTATTATTATTATTATTAATATTATTATTATTATTATTATTATTATTATTATTATTATTATTATTATTATTATTATTACTATTATTATTAGCAAGATTTTTATTTAAATTTGTCTTTGAAAATTATTTCATTAAAACTTTCATTAAAAATTTTCATATCTCAAAAGCTGACTATCATTCAAACATTTTGATAATAAATTAAAATTATTACTTTAATTTACTTATTTAAAAATAATTACACTTACTTTAATTTTAAAATATTATTTTAATTTAATTAATAATATTACTTATTTAATATCTTGTACTTAATTTTAAAATATGGCTCTTAACTTTCAAATTTAGCCTGATTTTACTTAATTTAACAATTAATTGACATAAGTTTAAAATTTAAGTTTAATTTTACTAATTAACTTAGACGTTAATTTAATTTAACTTTAATTATTACTACCAATTCTCATCATAATTCAAAATTTATTACTTCATTTTTAAATTTAGTCCTTCATTTACCTATTTACCAAATATAACCCTTATTTAGGACAGAAGAAGTTTACGAGAGAAATTTACTAGAATATTTAAAACTAAGATATTTTAAATAAACTGTTGAGAATCAGGAACAGTTACAAGAGAGACGAGAATAAAAGTTGCGAGTAGATGGATTGGGTACTGCTAGGCCACCCCCACGGGGGTAAAAAAATTTTTTCAAGGTCAAATTTTAAACAAAGGCCATGACTCATCATGTGAGTCATATGACCTTAAACGGGTCACCCGATGAGTCATATGACCTTGATTGACTCATCTGATGACTCATTCAAGGTTATATATCTCATCCGATGACTCATCAATAAATTATTATTATTTTTAAAAATAATATTATTTGAGCCAGCGGTTACTTACTCTTTGGCACCCCAAAAGTTAATATTCCCGCCAATGGATTTCGTTGAACAAGATCTCATTTTTGTTGGGGTTAGAGCAAAAACAAAATAAATTTCACAGGGTACCAGAAAGCAGAACAAAAATTGGTAAAATCAATATAAGTACAAAATTAATTAAAATTTAATAAAAATTAAAAATCAATATTGAAATCAATATGGTTGAATGCCAAATTGTTAGACAAGGTTAGAAAGCATAATAAAAATGTAATAGGGTGATCATAGAAAAAGTTAATAAGGAAAAACAAATTAATTAAAATTAATTAATCTGTAATGGAAAGCCCGAGCCAATGGGAAGCCCGAGCCCATGGGGAACCCGAGCAATGAAGAAAACCCGATACGCAGTGAAACCCGAGACACCAGATAAGGGAATAAAAATTCGAATTATAATTGCAGGGTAAATAAATTAAAATAATTGTCGAACCGTTCAAAATTTACTTAGGGTGCCCGGGGAAACTATTAATTTCATTTTGCTAGATAATTGGCCTCTTAGACACAGTATAAAAGGAGAGCTTAGAAATGAGCAAGCGGTCATTTGGTCGAAGAGGAAAAGGAAAAAGCTAAGCAGAAAATCCAGCAAGGACAAGTCAAAAGAGGAAATTTGTGAATTATAAGGAAGCCAGAATAGTACAAGAAAAGGTAATTGCCCCTTGAGTTTTTACCTCATAAAATAAATTTAAATTGAGAGAAAGGTGCAAACAGTGACAGATTGTAATTGTGATAAAAATCAAATAAATTTATTCTGTGTTGAGTTTTCATTGATTTGGTAAAATAAGAACACGAGGAGTCAGAGAAAGGACCGACTTTGAAATAAAAACTCAACATTTTGAAGTCCACTGCAAGACCTTTCGAATGAGCAATAGATACCTTAAGTCTCCTTATCATTCTAAAAGGTATTATTAATTTTCCAAGACCATGTTTCAAGGTCATATTATCTTTTCAAGGTCATATTTTAAAACTTAAAACTTTCATAGTTCCCGCCAACGGATTTCATTGCACAATGGTTCATTTAAAAGCCCACTGCATGACCTTTCGAATGAGCTATAAATATCATTCTTATTATATGAGCCAGTGGTGACATACTATTTTTCATGAAATTATTATTATTTCAAAAATATTATTAATTGAGCCAGCAGTCACATACCTTTTGGCACCCCAAAAGTTAATGTCTCTATCATCCGATAGCTCATTTTAAAGCCTAGTGCAAGATCTATCTAAGGATATATAACTATTATTATTATCATTATTATTGGTAAAGATAATAACGCCCGCGCGGAAGATATTATTTTCAAAGATATTATTTTCAAAGTTTCCCATTTATAAAAAATAGAAACTATATCTTATGTATTGTTTCTTTTTCACATATATTAAAATTAGAACGATACAGAGAAGATTAACATGGCCCCTGCGCGAGGATGACACGCAAAATCGTGAAGCATTCCAGATTTATTGTCAACTCTATAAATAACTCAAACGTTTCAGATGACTGGGTTAACCGTGAATTTAAACGCCACGTTCCAGACACCTTAAAATTGAATAAAACACCAACACCGAGAATTAATTTACCAGCGATCGATGCGAAACTCAATATCCAAGTAATAGACAGATATTTTAAAAGTCTTATAGATAATAACAAATGCCTGTTGGTGAACGAGACATTGAGCGATGCTATGATTAATGACTGTTGGCAGCACGTGTCTGAATTCCTTGATATGGCTGAGCTTCTGAAAGCGTCTATCATCTTTGTAGTCTTTACCCCTCCATCATCTGGCAAGCAACTGCTTGTTATTGACTATGAGAAATGCACGTCTTTCTTGCTTAATCCAACATCTTCTAAGGGGAATTTCTTACACAACGAAACTGCATTCATTCTCCTGAATTATATCTCATCTGCTCGTAGCAACATCGGAGCTGCACCATTAATAATCAGCCCACTTCATGATTTTCGTGCTTGTGGTCTCTTTTCTAACATTCTCATATGCAGCTACATGTATCATTATCTGACTGGCAGAAGCCTTTTCAAAATGGATCTTGCATCTGTTGGAAACCAATTGAAAAGTATACTTTTGCCACCTAATCAAAATATTGACCAAAAAACTTTTAAAATTAATTTAACAGGGAAAACTTTAACTGAGCGCCGAAAATTTTCTAATTTACTTTTAGCCCAGATTACAAAATGTAATGCGAATGACGCTCTTTGTAAAATAATTTTATCGATAAATAAAGATGATAATCTAAAGCCTAAATGTAAGCCATATTTGGGTATAAATTTCTTCTCCCCGTTAAATAATAATGCTAAAATGATTGAAATAAAGGGGGGTTATTTTCACAATCGTAAGAAAACTGTCACCAAAATATTTGATGAGGTCAATGTGGATATCCTTCCAAATATGGAAAACATCTTAAAAAAATTCACTCAAATGGACCCTGATATATTCATTTTTTCCATTCAAGAATATTGCATTCGTTCAAAGAACTTCGTTCTTGAACTTGAAAAAATAACTGCTTCCGATGTCATCTTTGAACTGAAACACGCCAATGCCTCTTCACCCGGGGACGACAACATAACATACAGGGATCTCCGTCTTTTAGACCCCGATGGTAAATTACTAGCACGAATTTTTAATATTATTATCGATAGTGGCCAAATTCCTAATGACTGGCGAAGTTCTAAAACAATTTTAATACCCAAACTGGGAAAATTGGGAAACAATGATGACACGTCTTCATGGCGACCAATTATCCTTCTGTCAACTTGCTATTAAATTTTCACTTCCATTCTGTCAAGACGTGTGACTAGATGGATAGAAGATAATGAACTTTTACATCCAGGACAAAAGGGGGCGGATGAAAATTTGAGGGCTGAATTGAACATAATGCAATTTTGACTGCGCTCTAAAACATTCAAAATACTCTAAAAAGGCTCCGTTAGCAATGACTTGACTGGATATCAAGGTTGCGTTTAGAAGTGTACCACATGTATACCTTTGGAACTTGCTCGAATATATAGGAATGGAAGGGAGATTCGTTTCGATACTACGATTATTGTACACCGGGACAAACTCATACTACTGCTGCGGACCTTTGACAACTCCGAAAATTGACATCAAAAGACGAGTACGTAAAAGATGTCCAATTTCGATGATCCTTTTCAGCTTGGCCATAAACCCGGTCATGGTTGCCATTTCATCTTCTCCTGTCGCGAAATATATGATAGGAAATTCAGAAATTCAAGTACTTGCTTACGAAGATGACATAGCAATAATAGCCAATAACACCACTGACTTGCAAATACTTATAAATACTTCGGTTGAGATCGCAGGTAAAATTGGTTTCGAATTCAGACCAGTAAAGTGCGCTTATTTGGCCACTTCTAACTCAACCGAAATAAATAAAATCAGCCTAAATAATATTAATATTAAAAAGCTGAAAGATAAAGAATTTTATCAGTACATTTTATCATTAATTGGTAATTTACACACAAATATTGCATAACTCAAAGGGATCGG
>CAUHTR010007391.1:61402-76588 GCA_959609185.1 Schmidtea polychroa | reverse complement strand
TAATGGAAAGTTGTTTGTTTTAATTCGATTTAGCGTTTTTTTGAAAAATATATTTTAATTGCATTTATTGATTTTATGAATTTAGAAGTTGAAGACATCATAACTGGCGACCACGCCAAGGAAATCAATGCGATAGGAAAAAAGAAAGGAACTAAGAATATGTTAGATTCCTTGTCAAAACAAGCACGTGAGATGCTAAATTTTAATGTAATAAAGTTTGACGGAAAAGTTGGATCTGAAGCCGAACTTTGGCTAAAGGATATTATGGAATGGCTGAGAATAGAAGATCAAAGTCTAGTAGACGCATTGATCTTTTTGTTGACAGATGCGGCATCGATGTTATGGGAAGCGGCGAAAATAGCGAAGATGACCGATGAAATGGCAAAAGAGTGGTTTATAGAAACTTTTACAGTAAGGAAAACCATTACTAACAAGATTGTGGAACTAGCTCAAATCCAGCAAGAGAGAGATGAAAGATTCCAAGTCTTCGAAATACAAGTAAGAAGTTTAGTTAAAAGTGTATTTAGTTCTGGAATGTCTGATGAACAGATTGTTCGAGACATTATTTCAAACAGAGCGAAAGACGATAGAGTAAAAGAAATATTCTTTTCAGGGAAAGTGACAAGTTTTGAAGATGCCAGGGATATGGCAAAAATTCAGGAGAAGATCGAGATGACGAATGACAATAAATTCAATATTGATGCTATAAGAAGAGACTCTTACGCATCAGTGATGAAAAATGGTAAATTCGAGGGTAGACGAGACCAAAGAACAATTGTGAAGACAACTGCACATCAACGCGACGAACACCGAGAGATTAATCATGAGAGGAATAGACCTGGTAATGGTCGGTTTGTACCAATTGTAAATGAAGACAAGAATGAAAATGAGCGGTATAGAGGACGATATGAGACAGGAGAACCAGAGAGAAGAATACCTACAGTATCGCTTAAAGATATTGCAAGAAGGTTATTTAATGACAGCAAAGGAAGAGATTTGCCTCATCCAGTGAAACTGACACCAGGTCAGTGTTTTTGTTGTGGAGAAAAAGGGCACCGGCGTTTTGAATGTCCTATGAAAGACAAATGTCTAATCTGTGGAAAAGAAGGTCATGGATTCAGAGATTGTTTTTTGCTTAAAAATAGAAATGGATATCAGAAGAGAGTGGCATGTATTTACGAAGAAGATCACGAAAGAAATAATGGTGATTTCACAGAAGATTTATACAGTAATTACGAAGAAACGATAAAAAAATCAATGGATAAACCAAAAACAAGGACGATCCCATTGCTTTCATTTCGTCAGTGGGGTCGACACAATAATCAGTAGAAAGAAGCGAAATGAAGACATGATGCAGAAGATGTATGAGACGACAGACAGAAGAAAGTGGAGTAAGATTGTAATAAACATGACGGCGATTGACATGCTTTGGGACTCTGGGGCGTCAGTATCAGTTATGAGTGAAAAAAGTTGGACAAAGATGGGGAAACCGAGGTTGAAGCAGAGCACAATTTCTCTTTGTGGAGTATTTTCGACGGGAATGGAAAGACCGTTAGGAGCAATGACGATAGAAGCTGATTGGAATGGGAAAAAAAGAATTATTAATGTTATAGTTGTCAAAGATATACGTCCAGATTTCATTGGGGGTGTAGATACAATGGAGAGATTTGGTATTCGACTGGTAGAGGTGGACAATATTGAAGCGTCACAAGTAAGGAGGACATATGTGGACTCACAACGAGAAGAGAAAGCATTATTAATGCTTGGAGACAGGAAGAATGAACAGTTAGACATATTGCTACGGAAGTTCAAAGGTATTTTTATGGCTTCAACTTTTGATCTCGGGTTTACGAAAGTTGTTCAACATGAAATGAATATAGTAGGTGGGCCTGTAATGTTACAGCCAAGAAGACAACCAATGCATTTAGAACAAAAGCTTGACGAACTAGTCACAAACTTATTAGAAGCGAGAGTTATTAGAAAATGCAAAAGTGCATGGAACGCACCACTAGTGATTGTGGCTAAGAAAGATGGATCAATAAGGATGTGTGTCGACTATAGAGGGTTGAATGCGATCACGGAAAAGATATCTTTTCCAATGCCAGATACACGATTTCTACTGGATTGTCTGGCAGATTCAAAATATTTCACATCCATCGATCTAGGTCAAGCATATTATCAAGTTGGAATGGCGAAGGAAATTCAAGAGGTCACGGCTTTCAGTACAAGGCAAGGACAGTTTTGTTTTAACCGACTTCCTTTTGGACTAGCAACGGCCCCTGCGACGTTTCAAAGAATGATGCACTCAATGTTGGGTGGAATATTATTTAAGGGTGTTGTTGTCTACCTCGATGACATTCTTTTCTATGGAAAAGACATAGAGGAACACAATAACCGATTAGAGGAAGTATTCAGAAGAATTCAACTAGCGGGGTTGAGAATTAACCCAGAAAAATGTAATCTGTATAAAGAAGAATTGACATTCCTAGGGCACACTGTAAGTGCAAGTGGGATAAAAAACGAACGACAAGAAGATTAAAGAGATTCAAGATGCAGAAATACCAGTATGCGCCAAACATTAAGATCCTTTTTAGGTATGACCAATTACTATAGGAAGTTTATAAAAGACTATGCGAAAATTGCGGAACCTCTACATGCAGCTACGTCCGGCTGTGAGAAAAAGATTAATTGGTCAGAAGATTGCAACAATAGTTTTGAATTACTTAAAACAAAGTTGTGTGAAGCTCCAATTCTAGATTACCCAAGAATGGATAGAAATTTATTCTAGATACAGACGCTAGTTTTGGGGCCATCGGAGCAGTTTTATGTCAAGCTAAAGAAGATGGTACTGAAGTGGTAATTGCATATGGGTCGAGACACTTGACCGCGCATGAAAAAGGTTATTGTGTGACTAGGAAGGAGTTACTGGCTATACACGAATATGTAATGTATTTTAAACAATATCTATACGGAAAGTCATTTGTAGTACGAACGGATCACAAGGCGTTGGTTTTCATGAGATACACAAAAAAACCAATAAGCCCGCAATTCCAAACCTGGTTAGCCAACCTTTCCGGATATGATTTCGATCTTCAATATAGGAAAGGAGAGGAACACGGAAATGCGGACGGAATATCAAGGATTAAAGGGATGTTATGTGCACAATGCCAGACTAGACATGAAGACGCAAAAGAAGAAAAAGCCAGAGTAAGACATATCAGCTCATTACAGAAGACTGAGTCGATGACAAAACTCTTAGAAAAGCAACAAGAGGATGTAGATTTCATTCACATGACAAGAGTGTTACAGGGAGAAGAGAAAAAAGATGACTTGAATAAAAAGAAATTTCCTTTCAATTTGCATAACAACATAAAATTAGAAGATGGGTTTTTATTATTAGAGAAGAATGGTAAAGATGTCATCCTGGTGCCGATAGACTACTCAAATACGTTAGTTAAAGGAATACATACTGAAATGTGTCACATTGGAGTAAAGAAATTAATTAGCTATATGAGCAACATATTTTTTTGGCAAAACATGCAAGAAACTATACAAAACTGTTTGAGAGTATGTGAGATATGCTGCAGAAGGAAGATAGTGCAGGAGAAGACAAAGGAACGATTGTTGCCGATAATAAGTTCAGAATTTTTAGAACAGTTGGTCATTGATATAGCACACATGAAGAATGGTGGAGTGTACAAGTATATGCTAGTTATCATTGATCGTTTTAGCAAAATGGTCAGTCTGACCGCACTGGAGAGACAAGACGAGAGATCGATTTTCAAAGCCATATTGGAGAAGTGGATATACCGTTTCGGAAAACCGCGAAATTGTCTGTCAGACAGAGGGAAGAACTTCGATAGTGGTTTTATGAAAACAAATCTAGGAAGACTGGGTATTACGCAACAGTTCAGTTCACCATATCAGCATAAATCTAACGGTTTAGTTGAGAGAACAATACGGACAGTCAGAGACTTGCTGGCAACATCATTAGCAGGTGGACTAGGAGAGCGAAATTGGGCGGAGTTACTTCCTCGAGTAGAATTTTGTATCAACGTGACACAACAGAGCGTGACTGGATTTTCTCCATTTGAAATTGTTTTTGGGAGGAAGATTAACCTTCATTCAACATTGCCTCAGGCGACTTTGGATACAGTTGAGATACATAGATTGGTAAGAGAAAACAGTGAGAAAGCAGCTAAACGAATGAAAGAGATGGAAACAGAGAAGAGAAGGAATCGATGTTTCACGGTGGGGGAGAAAGTATTAGTTCGGAAAGAACCACAAAATCGCGACAAAGATGGACTACAGTATGAAGGTCCTTTTGTCATATCAAAGTTTTTGTCAGAACGCCAGGTGGAATTGAGTGACGGGACGACAAAGAAACTCAGACGAATTGAATGGCTTAAGAGATGGGCAGTTCCTTAAAGAAAGGGAGAGTTATGGAAAGTTGTTTGTTTTAATAATATTCGATTTAGCGTTTTTTTGAAAAATATATTTTAATTGCATTTATTGATTTTATGAATTTAGAAGTTGAAGACATCATAACTGTACCAAAATAAAAAGAAAACATAGATAATTTAAAAGTTATAATTTTAAATTTTATACCAACATTTTATAGTCGAGTGGAATTAACTTTTTTCAATTGAAAGAAAACTGTATCAGTTGTGCTATGGGTCCCCAATTAGTGTATACCTGAGTACTTTTGTTTTGGATTTATAAACGATTTTGATAAAAACTCGAATAGCTTGTCTTTTAGTGAGTACATCAGATACAAACTCACAAAGAAATTCATCATAAATGCTAATCATATTTAATTGAAGGCTCAAAATATAGTTCATTTTTAACGTTTCGTTGGTTTTGCATGGTAATGTATGTAGCCCAGGTTTTTCAAATGCAGGATGGTATAGTAAAACAAATCTTTTTGATGACTTTTATTATACACTAATAAAGTTTCCATGATTGTGTTTATGCGTGGTATATGCTCTGTATCACATTTGTAAGTTATATACTCTATGGATGCATTGTGCAACCCACAAAAACATGGTATAATTTTTATAAAAATTGAATTTAAAAATTCCAGTGCAAGAGTATAAAAATGAATATGCTTCATAAAGTCTGGGTTGCTGTGATACATAAATCAAGTCGTAATTCTCATATTTCTTTTTCTAGTGGTTGTATTCAGATTTTGCGCAGCAGTGGCATCATCCTTGGTAAAAATGTATATTCTTATTATTGATCTATATAAATGTATTACCAATTAAGGTCATTAAAAATTATTGATGAAGAGGTTAGGCTCAGCATCACACTCATTCTCAATAAATATTATAAAATAGGGCCAAATAAATACAAGGTAAACGTATTTGCAGTAAATCGGTCATAAAGACCAATACCAAGACCCAAGAATAACAACAATCCAGATAATTTCTCAAATGCAACTTGATGAACAATAAATTGAATCAGAAACATTCTTTTAAACAGTGTGATTCATTATTAAACAGTGTACATCAGGCCTGTCAAACTCAATTTGCACCACGGGCCACATGAGCTAACTAAATATGGCGGGGGGCCGCAAATTTTTAATAATATTTAAAAATAGTAAATTAAAAATATTTCAGATTTATTCAAATACGTATATACAAATAATAGAGATAAATAATACAAATAACCGATTTATTCAAAAATATACAAAAAAGGTATTATATATTATTAAACAAAATATACAAAAAAAATGTATTACATATTTTTTTATAGTAAATAAAGCTTTAATAATAAACAATGGACATTATTACATATTATTATAAAATATACAAAAGAGGTATTACATACTATTAAAACATATTATTTTTTGAAGATAATTGACACCGTTTTTCACTAATCAAATCATTATAATTTGGTTCAATATTTTGAGCTGATGTAATCTTTAAAATTGACGATAAATGTTGATCAGTTAAACTTGATCCTTCGGGAGTTTTATTGTTTTTCATTGTAGAAAATAATTGCTCGCATAAATATGTACTTCCGAACATCGCCAGTATACGCATCGCAAAAGAAGACATTTTGGGAAACCGATCCACAGGTAAATAGATATAAAACTCTGGAATTTCAACTTCCATACATTTTTGCTTTAGTAAAGAGTCACCTTGGATTTCAATTACTTCCATTTGTAAATTTTCGTTGATAATTTCAACTTCAATAGAGAGAGGCGAAGTAAAAAGTTGAAACTGTAATTCGCAGTTTTTGAAATCCGAAAATCTTTTATCGAACTCCAATTCCAACAAATTAATTTGATGAGCACATTCTGTAAATTTCAAAGTGAACAATTTTTGCAGCAGATATTGGCAACTTTCAAAATGAACAATATTTTATTTTTTTATTTTTTTTTGACAGAAAATTTTGTTTGAAAATGTTTTGATTTTTGATTTGCTTTGATTTTTGCCTTGAAGTTGAAGATTAAGTTGACTAAGTAAACGTGTAATGTCAACAGAGAAAGCTAAATCTTTTACCCACTGTTCATCTTTTAACTCAGCACATTCATATTTTTTCGTTTCCAAGAAAATAATGATTTCATCTAGCAAGTAGAAAAATCGTTTTAAAACCTTATGACTTGAAAGTCATCGAACTTCCGTATAATATGGTAGATCTGTATATTCACTTTTTATATCTTCCAGAAATGACGCAAATTGGCGATGATAAAGGCCATGTGCTCGAATAAAATTGACAATTTTTGCGACGATTTTTAGCACATGTCCGATATTTAAAACTTTTGAACACAATGCTTGCTGGTGAATAATGAAATGAAAATGTTCAAAATAATTGTTACCACGTTCTTTACATATTTCTTTAAGTTTTGCAACAACTCCCTTAGTATTACCCGTCATAGCCGGTGCAACATCAGTTGCAAAACTAACCAACTTTTCTAACGGTAAATTATATTTATTAAGAACTTTCATTAGTGCATCAAAAATATTAGCTGCAGTAGTTGTATCGTGCATAAGAAAAATTTCCAAAAGCTCTTCATTCAGTTTTAGGTTGACGTCACATCCGCGAATAAAAACTGCCAGATGAGCAATGTTTCGAATGTCTCTACTTTCATCAATTGCAATAGAAAAGGCTTCAAATGTTGATATGGTTGACCTCAACTGATCTCGCAAATTCTCTGCAATGTCATCGATTCTCTGCAATGTCATCGATTCTGCTTGCTACAGTATTTCGGCTTAAGCTTACACTTTTAATTTTTTTTAATTGTTCTGGGCACAACACTTCCACTGCTTTGATTAAACATTCGCTTATAAACTCTCCTTCTGTAAATGGTTTCGATTTAAGTGCAATTAAATGCGATAATATATAACTAGTCTTTACAGCTGCAGTGTTGTCTTCAAGTGGTTTATTAAGCACATTTACTTCAATTTACTTCAATTCTGACAACTTTTGTTCGCGAAATTTCCCAACATATTGCTCATAGTCTTTATGTTTTGTTTCATATTGTTTTTTAAGATTGAACTCCTTACAAACAGCAATACTGCTTTTATATATAAGACATCATATCTTATTCTTGCACGAGATAAAAAAATATTTTGACTCCCATTTCTGTTGAAAGTTACGATGTTCATCTTCAACTGTTCTTTTCTTTTTCATACTTGTGCTGGGTTCAAACATACTATTTCTTAGTACACCTAAATCCGAAGTATAAAAGTTTCTAAATTCTAAAAAAATCGATAAAGTTATACTATAGTACAGGCCTGTCAAACTCAATTTACACCATTAATAAAATTGAATAAATGAAATAGAAATGAAAATAATTAATAACGATCAATGACTGACAAGAGTAGGCAGTGACAGGAAGCAAGACACGTGCAGACTGCATTGTGTTGCCATAATTAAAACCGCTGCACGGTAATCACGCGATTAATTTTGCCATATTTTAAATTATTCATATGATAAATTGTATAAAAATAAAAGTATTAATAATTTGTTAAAAATGCCAAATTCATGATCTTTTAAAATTTGATTAAATTAACAAATTAATGTTTAAAATTTTAAAAAAATCCGAGTTCCACAGCCACTAATTATTTGTTACCGACCCATTTGTCGGCGGGCCGCGTGTACATAGTTATTGATATTTTATTGATATTCTTATTTTATTATTGATGTAATCTTTAGTGTATATTATTTATTGTGTAATTTATATCTTTTATTTTTATGATATATATCTTTCATTTTTGTTGGTGCACATTTCTTAAATTCAGAGAATATATTTTATTATATGAAATTTTAGTTCACACAATAAATATAAAACATGGGTGGAATTTCTTATTAAAATTAAGTTAAACTTATTTCTAATAATTTATTTATTAGAATAAAGTAAAATTTATTTATAATAATTTTTTAAATGAAAATAAATTTCAATTAATGTAGTTGATAAATTTACATTGACATAATTAGTATAAATATTCAAATAAATTTACAATTGACTAGACTAATAATTAACATAAATATTCATTTAAATACACAATAAACAATAAATTAATTATCATAAATGTCATCAAAAATTGGTAAATAAGCGAGCATAAAACTCATTTAAATTGCCAAAAAATCAAACCTAAAATATTTTCTTTTAAAAGTCAATCTTGTAAAAGCTATAAAACCCGGAACAGACAGAAACGTTTCACAAGTTAAAACCAAGGAAATATAACATTTATTACATATCATTTTAACTGTAAATAACATAATTATATCATGCTTTTGAATGTTGTAAAATCTAGCATCATATTTTAATCGGGAAATTTTATTTTAATATTTCTTTTTTTACAATGTAATCACCAGTGCAAGTTGGGTTTTCAACCAATTTTGAAACCTCAATATAATCTTCGCTGATAACCTTAAATTAGAAGTGGAAATTGGTCGAGTTACAAAAGACATACATAGGTTTTAAAATAACAGTTTATTGAATTCATAGAAGCTCTCTGCCTTTTTTACCGTCCACAATTTTAGAAAGGAAATGTATGCAACGTCCACAAGTGTAAAAAATACACCAAAAATCCATCGACAATATTTTTGTTGAATTCTGTAACTTCTAGCCACTTTTTATTTAAAAGAACTTGTACGGATTTTCTAGCATTATAGTTGTTTTACAAAACATGCTGAAAAGACAGAAGCAGCACCCTACTACTCTTCTTATCCCAGAATTAATAATGTTTTGATGAAAAAAGTGAACAGTACTGCCATTTTTTCTACTTGCTATATTTTAAGTTGCCATTGGAATTTCTCGCGCTTTAATTCAAGTGTCAAATACAGTTGTCTTCTTAGAAGGCATATTTTTGACAAGCAGTAAAATGTCCATGATTTTATTAATCCTCTTAGATAAATGACATTTTGTCAGCTTCATTATCAGCGATTTTGGAATAGAATTGTATTCTTTCGATTGTCTCAAGATAAGAATTTCTTTATTATTTCATAAGAATTTCATCCCTGACATGAATCGTAGGTTCTCTTAAAAACTTCGAAAAAAAGAAGGTTTTCTTATCACCAGGTATTTCACTTTAAATGATACTAAAAATATTTCACTGTATGAAGGCAATATAGTGTCTGGTGGGTCAGAAGTGGAATTTTCAAAGGGGAAAACATTTTAAACGGGATTCGTGATTTGTAAAATGACAACAATAAACATAAACAGTGTCGGATTCTGGACTGAATTGGCAAGCGGGAATTTAATATTACCAGCGACATTTATCTGGATCAATTTGACCGCATTCTTGCTCCAATCAAGACGAGAAGAACAAGCAAAAAACCATGTTGTCTTCCATCACAATAATACACGTTCACTCTATTGTCAATAAAGGATGAAAACTGCTTCCTCATCCGCCATTTTTCCTTTAGAAGCGCCTACAGACTATCACGTTAACTGATCGTGTAAAAATAACTTCGATAACAAAGTTTACGTTGACTTGGATGACTTAAAAGCCGCCGTCAAAGAGTGGATTACTTCTAAGGAAAGCAGATTCTTCGCCAGTGAAATCTACTGGCTGCTATGCAAAAGGATTTATTGAAGTAGTTGGTGAATATGCACCGATATAATCATTTAAAGATGTAAATATAATATAAAGACGAGAATATATTGTTTTCAGACTAAAATGGTTAACAAAGCCTAATATTTTAGAAATAATAGACACAGTGAATCACTCTAAAGATAAATCTGATGTTGTGCTTAAATAATTATCAAATTTGTAATAATTTTTGAAATGTGAACATTTTTAATAAAATTTGTAAGTCGAAAACAAATTTTTAATTATCAGTTGAAAGTTTTTAATCAGTTAATTACTTTTATTTCATAACAATTTTATATTTTTAATTTGTTTTAAAACTTATATGTATTTATTTGTAAATTCAAAAATGAAAACTAAATTTTAATTAATTCGAAATAATAGATCTTTATTAACTGCTGTTTACTAGTTTCATCGTTACAGCTTCCTGTACTTTATTTAACATGACTAAACCAAAAATTGTTAATGGCAGTTGCCTTAATCCATTGATGAGGCTAGAAAATAGAGTTGCAGAATATAAAAGACATCACGAAGAATCCTCTTTGAATTGCAATAAAATTCAGGAAGCTCATAATAAAAGTAATTTAGAACTAAAAACATTACTTGAAAGAAAATCAAAAATATCAGATAGCAAAGTGAAAAAGAAACGTTCTACTAATGGTACTTCAATAAATGTAATATTAATTTTATTTTTTAATAATAAATACTGTATAATTAGTTATCTAAAATTAATTATATTTTAAATCATTGATGTAAAGTAAATAAAGTGAATATATTTTTTAAGAAATCTTATTCATTTAGTTAATATCGAATATCATTAGTTTTAATATATTACTAAATTTAATATTTTCTCATAAATTAGTTAATTAGTGTAGTTTTGACAGTCAACATTATTATATTATATATTTTAAAAAGGATTTAATTGAACTTATTTTTATATATTTGATAATTCTATTAATTATTTTTTATATATTATAGTAACTTTATAAAATTTATGTCTGATTGTAAATTCAGACTCAATACAAACACTTAGAAATTAAAGTAAATATTGTCTTTCATGTATGTCACGATTTCTTAATTGAATGTTTATTTTAATGTGTGCTGATTTCCCATATTAATATTTACATATTTATTACTTAAATATATTTTGATTTATTTGCAATGAGTTTTAGTTGCATTTTTGAAATTGCATTTCGGTGAATATTTAATATAATTAAGAAATTGTAATGAAATATGAAGATAAAATGCAAATGATAAGATATAGCAAAGCTGTTTGAAAAATGGTGAAAAATGTAGTCTCATCTTTGATAAATAAACATCTGTCAAAAATCGAAGATATTTGGATATAGATTAATATTCATGTTACAAAAAAATTCAGAGAATTTAGACCATAGGTTCGCAACCAATGGCTCGCGATGGGTTTCTGTGGGGTCCCTAGCTTATACCTTTAAATACCCCTTTTTATTAAAGCCAAGTAACCCGCGATCCTGATACAAACTAAAAAAGCATTTTAATAAAGTAATGAAAAACAAACAAAATAGATTTTTAATATAACTTTTTAATGTTTAATAATCAGCCTCGAAAACGCCAACCTCATATCGTTCTCAACATTTAATTTATTTCTATCTTTCGTTTTTTAAACGAACAAGAGTTGAAAATCCACTTTTAAATTTTCATGTATTTCACTTTCACCAGAGTCATCTACCACAATGCAGAGTTTCTGAAACATGGCAATATTTTCAAGATTTATTTTTCTTCACCAGTTTTGAAGCTTGGATAAAAAAGCCCTGAAGTTTCAAGTTAAGTCTATATTGCTGTTCTAATATATCTGCTAGATATGCTACTCTTTTCAACCAAGCTTTGTCGTTAAATTATACCAAAAGGTCATGTTTCCCTTGCACTTCCAGGAACAACTTGATTTCATCTTTCAATTCAAAGACACGATTCACAACATTTCCTTTTGACAACCAGCGTACTGCAGTGTAGAAAAGAAGGACTTTGTGATCAGAATCCATATCTTTGCATAGTTCTTTAAACAGACTGGTGTTAAGAGCTCCACGTTTGATATAATTTACAATTCTTATCACCGAATCAAGCACCTCTTGCAAAGGAGTAGGAAGAGTCTTGTTGGCAAGGGCATACCGGTGAATCATACATTTGATTCCCCTTGCTTGGGGAGGTAGCTCTTATTTTTTTCTGAAAACCCGATTTTGACCCAAGCATAGATGGTGAACCATCCGTACAAACTCTAGAACATTTTTCCACTTTAAATCCTCCACTCTCAAAAAACGTCCTTTTCTTCTCCATAGTATCTTCGCTCTTTGTAGTAGTTTCAAGTCTACTACAAAATAGGAACTCCTCTTTTTTATCATTTGAAGAAATATATTTCACAAAGACAAGCAACTGAGAACACGAGCTTATATCAGTTGATTCATCGACTTGAAAAGAAAACAATGGCAAAACCTTGATTTCATTTAAAATGTGCTCTTTGACTTCTGCTGACATGTCTGATATACGCCGCTGAATAGTATTATCGGACAGAGAGATTCGTCGCACTTTGCTTCACTGAAATCCCCAAGAATTAATTTCATCATCTTCAACATGGAGGGTTTGATGAGCTTTTCACCAATTATGTGAGGTTTCTTTTGCTTGGCAATTTCTAATGCGACTTCGTATGATGCTTGCACTAACGCTGTGTTCTCTTGATGAAAACTTTGATCAAGTCTTTGACATATAGTTTCATACAGGCGTAAGAACTCCAAAACCTTTTGAGTGTGTTCTGAATGCTTCGACTCTAAGTAACTTTTTATTTTTGAAGGTTTCATAGACTCGTGACTAAGAAACACTTTGCATAATATACATTATGGTTTTTCTATTCCATTACTAATCAAGTTAGTAAAACCGAATTTGAGATATTCTTCAGAATATTTTCGTTTATTTTCCATTACTGGGGAAAGAAAAATTTACGCTAATGTACCTGAAAACTAAAAAAAATGAAATATTGAAATCCTATGTAAAATGTTATAACTGTTTTTGTAAGTCACGCCCACATATGTATGAAGTGTTTATGAAAATGAAACAACCGTAAATGCACACGGCAACCGAATTTTCCTGAACAACAAACCAATACTGAATAGGCTTGTAATGGCCAGAGTTTAGAGATAGTGAGTACTTAGCTTTTTAGAACTTTTAAGTTTGAAATTTGTAGGTTTTTAGCTATTTCATATCTGAGATAATATCAAAGTAAATAAAAGTTTGTGTTTTTTTTCAAATCAATGCTAATTGCCTTGTTGATTAGTCTGCGTTGCACGGTGGGACCGGCTCGGACCTTGGCGCATTTGGTAAAATGCGACATCTGTGAGTCTGTAAGTGTGCCTAATCGACACTTATTTTAATTTTATATCATTAATATTAAATTACTCCAACTTCAAAACATCTCAAAAATAGAAAATCCGTTGTAGTGAATATCTAATGTTTGTTAGTTAAAGGTATAAGCTAGCGAATCCCTTGGGGGTCGCGACCCATAGGTTGGGAACCTATGCTATAGAACAGTGGTTCTCAATTAATATAGAAGTGCGGAACACCATTCACATGATTTTTTACGCGGAACACTAACAAAAAAATTCTTACCCACAATGAGTGACCAATCACAAATTACTTAATTACTCGACTTCAAGATCCTAAAAGAATTTATACTGCACAAAGTTTTGGACATTGAGACAAGTTCTTGCACATTGCACAAAAAAGAAAATTTGTTTACATAAGAACATTGAATAATACATGACGCGTTATGTATGCAAATGAATTTACAAGGGAAGTACGCTCAGGAACTTACATCAAAAAGTAAATGAACAACTAAATCCTGCGTGAAAATTCTAGGTAAACAGACATTTCCAACAATGTCAATCAAGAAAAGAGTGAAAAATATTTAATTTAAAATCTTATCACGCACATGTATAAAATCTATAATTCCACCAACGAGGAAAATCTTTCCATATAATTTGAAAACATTTTATAAAAACTGTTTTAGTAAAAATATATATTTTGTTATAATGGTCAATAGCTTATAATGGTCAAGTTAATAATTGTTAATTATTAGTAGAACAAATTTTCACAAGAAAGTTTTCACGATATTGGTTTCTGTAACCAACTTTAAATGAAATAGTAAAGATGTGAAACTGTTTGATAAATTTGTTGCAGAAAATGGTTCAAGTTTACAAAATTTATATTAAATATTGTTGATCAATTTGAGTTGCGAGATTTTGATAGGAATTGACAGTACTTGTCTATGATTTCATTGAGTTCTTTCTCTTTTTCAATTTAATTTCGTGTTTATAATGAGTTTCTTTTAGATCTTTTAGATCAGGTGGCCCATTTTTCATAAACCTACGTAAATTCATAGAAAAAAGATGTAGGAATAGTGTAATATTAAACAATTAATGTTGTTTTAATATTATGAAAATGTGGTAAAAATAGAATTTGAAAAACGTTTAGTCTTACAAGCTATCCGGGCAATGGAAATCAACAAGATCATAATTGAAAATGTTGGAAAATTCGATGGCAAAAATGCACATTTTCGAAGCCAAGAATGTGAAAATGTCATGAATGTAATGACATTTTTACTTGAAGGGCAATCTTATGCAGTTTTCAAACAGTTAAAGAAAAGCAACGCGACAATGGATTATCGTGCCAACGATAATGACAGAGATTGTGAATAAAGTATTGAACAACAATGAGTCAATCAAGAATAGCACAAGATCATACATAGACGATATATTCGTAGATGAATCTAAAGTTAAAGCAAGTAAAGTAAGTGCTGAAATGCGCCAATTTGGTTTGATATGTAAAGAAGAAGAAAAGGTCAAGGATACTCTCAGTGTAAGAGTATTAGGCATTGATGTATTTCGAAAGAATAACGAACTACATTGGAAAAGATCGAACAATATTCGGATAAATGAATTAAATGAAGGGCTTTCAAGAAGAGAGCTGTATTCGTTATGTGGCCAGTTAGTTGGAATTTATCCTGTGTCTGGGTGGTTGCGGGCCAGCTTGCTCATATATCAAGAGGCTATCCAGTGGAAATTGGGATGATTCAATAGAAAATCATATCGTTGACAAAATAAAATGGTTATTAGAAAAAGTG
>CAUHTR010007391.1:33700-61302 GCA_959609185.1 Schmidtea polychroa | reverse complement strand
CAGGCAATGGAAATCAACAAGATCATAATGGAAAATGTTGGAAAATTCGATGGCAAAAATACATTATTTTCGAAGCCAAGAAAGTGAAAATGTCATGAATGTAATGACATTTTTACTTGAATGGCAATCTTATGCAGTTTTCAAACAGTTAAAGAAAAGCAACGCGACAATGGATTTTGGTATGATGAAGAAGGAATTATTGAAAACCTTCGGTATGAGCGAGCTAGAAGCTTTTTACGAAACTTTTACAGAAAGTCATTAATGGATGATAACTTGGATGTCCATGTAAATGAATTAAGGTCACTGTTGGAATGTTCAGGTGATCTACTAACCCGATTTTTTGTAAATAGCTTACCAAGTGATTTGTCAAATCAATTAAAGATGTCAACAGCGTCAACAATGAATGAGTTAGTCGCTCAAGCAAAGAAAATCGCAAGTCATCAAATTTATGACAATGAAACGGTTGCAGTAGTAGTACCAAGATCAGATAGTGGAAGACAAGCCAATCGAAAATTCTATATATGTAATAGTGCTAATCATGTGGTAAGATACTGTCCAGAAAGATGCAACATCAGATGTGCAAAATGTGGTATTATGGGACATATTTCAAGGTTTTGCAAGCCGGGAAAAGATCAGGTGGCTACACACAATATGAAGTCGGGTGTGGGGCCCAAGAATTGTGAATATGTGAGACTCCTAAAAGTAAATGGTAATATAAAAGCATGTTTAGTTGATTCGGGCAGCACTACCACTACAGTAAAAGGAAATCCACGAAAATCTATGACTGCGGTAGCGATGCTTGATGGTTCAATTATATATGCTGAGCGAAGTAAAGTTGATATATGGGTTGGAGATAAGTTATTTAATATTGATTGTTTAATATACCCGAAACTAGTATCCAATTGTGATGTAATTTTAGGAGTGAATGCTATTAATAGGTTTGGTGGAGTTCGATTGAATAAAGAAGCCATATTCGGTTGCGAAGAAGCACCTTGTCACGTAGCATGCTCTAGTAGTAGTATGTCAGAAATATTGAAGGAAAATTTCTCTGCGAGATTTGAAAACGAGAAATGGATTGTCAAATGGGATTGGAAGTCAGAGCCGCCGAAATTTCTACCTAATAGAAATTCAAACTTTTATGATAATTGTAGTAAGGATCAGGAGACGATGCGTATTTTGAATTCTTGGATATCTAACAACTATTTAGTTGATTACGACGAGAAAACAATGGGCAAACCGATCGGATCAGTACCTATTTATGGTATAATTGAGTTAAATAAAGCGAAAGTGCGTCCAGTATTAGACTTTAGGAGTATCAATAAATATATTGATGTATATAGTGGTAATGCAGATATTTGTTCTGAAATATTGCGACCATGGAGATGTTTAAGTAAAGAATTTGCAATGTTAGATTTATCTGATGCATATATGCAAATACATGTGGATAAAAGCATGTGACGATATCAATCTTGTATGGTTAATGAGAAGAGATATGCGCTTACGAGAATGGGATTTGGATTGAATATCGTGCCAACGATAATGACAGAGATTGTGAATAAATTATTGAACAACAATGAATCAATCAAGAATAGCACAAGTTCATACATAGACGATATATTCGTAGATGAATCTAAAGTTAAAGCAAATAAAGTAAGTCATATCGTTGACAAAATAAAATGGTTATTAGAAAAAGTGAATGAAAGAGATCCATCGTCAGGTATTTGGAGTGTTCCCATCAATCAGACAGGCATAATTTGGTGCGATTGTATTAGAAATGGAAGGTTCAGTGGTTGAAGATGCGTGTTGGTTGCTAAAACCTGATGATTCAAGACACATCAATTTGGTGGAATTAGAAGCGATTGTGAAGGGTATTAATTTATGTATTAAATGGAATCTAAAGTACATCAAAATTAAATCCGATAGTAAATCAGCTGTGTGTTGGGTTAACAGCATATTGTCAAGCGATAGAAAAATACATACAAAAGCAAATTCAGAGTTGCTAATACGACGAAGGCTGGAGCTTTTAAAAGATCACGCGATTGATAATGAACTTAAAATGGACATTGAGTTTGTATCTACAGAAAATAGCAATGCTGATGTATTAACGAGAGTACCAGCCAACTGGATGATTATTAGAAAAGAAGTCGCAGCTCTAGGCAATCAAAAAAGCTCGAAAGATGTGTTCTTAGAGATTCACAAGAACTGCCATGCGATTCTTAGCATCGTAAGCGGGGCTACTAAATGTGGATAATGCGATCTCAGAAATAATTGCAAGTTGTAATCAATGCCTATCAATTGACCCAGCGCCAGTAACGTTTTTTGGAAAAGGTTAACTAAGCTGTGATGAAAATGGGTGCCGTTTAGCAATTGATGTAGCTAAATTTGCTAAAGATAAATATTTGACAATTATTGACTGTGGACCATCGAGATATGCAATCTGGAAGAAAATTAAGAATGCTTTAAATGAAGTGCTATATGAAAGAGGAGCTCCAAGTGAAATATTATTGGATAATTACTTATCCCTTAGATCTAGAACATTTCAAGAATTAAGCAGATAAATGGAATGTTGAGTTGGCATTTAGAACAGTGAACCGTCCAGCTGGAAACGGGATCATTGAAGCGCAGCCGATCGGACAATCAAATCGCTAGCAGCTAGGTCCTCAGGAACAATCGCAGAAGCTGTGTACTGGTTCAACAATACGCCAAACAACAATAATAATTGTCCATCTAGAGCCATATTTAGATATAATGCAAAGTTGAATCTGTCAAGCTACAATAAAAAAGAGATAATAATCGAAGCAAAATATTCTGCTGGTGACCCAGTATGGATAAAACCGAATTTGAATCAAAAATGCACAGAAAGATGGGCATATCATTAAACCATTATCAAATACAAAATTTTTAATCAGATGTAATGGATATGATATGCCGCGACACGTGGGCGATATTAGAAAAAAGAGATGTTAAAGATTCAAATGAATCTGGTGGGGATGTACGAATATTGTAATATTAAACAATTAATGTTGTTTTAATATTATGAAAAGGTGGTAAAAATAGAATTTGAAAAACGCTTAGTCTTACAAAAAATTTGAATGAAGATGAAAAACAATTCCCACGAAATTTTTAATTATACTACCAAGTTTTAGAATAAATAAATTAAAAAATATCAAACCTTACTTAATTAGAACAATCTTAACTGATATTGAATGATAATAATACTAAAATTAAATTTATTATCAATTATTAGTTTATTAATTATCAGTAAAACTTTATTTTCTCGTAACCTTTGGTGATGTTTTCATGTTGTTGATATTTCATTTATTTTAATTCTGACAAAAGATCAAAAATTAGTCGAGTAATAAAGGCGAAGCCGAAAATTTTTTTTTGAATTGAATTAGTTTTTGAAATAAATTATTATTATTATTATTTTATTATATTTATCAGGGACTGAAACCGAACCCGAACCTACATGGGTTCAGGTCTGTTGTTTTTTTTAACCATGAAACCGAACCCTGTTGAATCCAAAAACTCATGCAGGTTCGGGTTCATAAATTTAAAAAATTTATTCTGTGAATTTTTTTTGAAAAATAAAGAGGACAAAAAAGTAGTAAAATTTTCGTATTCGTTAATGTTGCCTAGTTTATTTTCTTAAAGTAGCTTACTACGATACAAAATACAAATAGTAAAGTTTCTCGTGTTCATTAATGTTTCCTAACGATTTTGTTTTTATTATTATTTTTGAATTTTGACTTTCTATGATTAAAGTTTAATAATAATTATTAACACTTAAACTACAAGAACAGATGAATTTAGGTGATTATTATGGAATCTGACTGAGTTTTAAATTGGAGCTGACAAAAAATGAACAAACAAAAACATTATCTAAAGAATTATATTCGAATATCATTAAAAGATAAAAAAACTTTATCAATAATCCACTTTTGATTGCAGCAGTATATCTAGATAGCAGATTTAGATTAATGCTAAGTCCTGAAGACATTTCCAATGGTAAGAGGCAAATTTTAAAAACAATAAGAAATGTCAAAAATTTACAAATGGAGAGAGAAGATAATTTTATAAGAACAGAAAATTTTAGTTCTTCAGAAGAAGAAGAGGATATTCTTGAACAAGTTTTAAAGAAGAAAGAAAAGTTTTTTCAAATTAATTCGGAAAATATAAATTCCACATCTTCCATTGATCATTCAGTTAAAAATGAGATATAAATATACGAAAATTATCCAAGGTTCACAAAACAAAAAAGTATTTTAGAATTTTGGGAGCAACATAAAATACAAACACCTTTACTATATCAGGTGACCCAAATAATATTTGCAGTCCTTGTTACGCAAGTTAGCGTAGAGAGGGCTTTTTCAGCTTTAAAATGTATGCTATCACCACAACGAGCAAATCTAAAAGAAGTGAACTTAAAAATATTTTAACTGAAAAATAAATAAAAAATTGTGCTTTTTTCCTAAATTTTGAAACCTAACTTGAACCATGGATCGAACCTGAACCCGAACTTTTTATTTTGATTAACCCGAACCTGAACCTGAACCCAATTTTTCCTGGTTTCAGTCCCTGATATTTATTATTATATTCTTATTATAAAGTGATGATTTCTTGGTAGCAGCATTTATTATTGAAAACAATAAAATGATAATTTAAGCCTTTTGCTGTAATGTATTTAATGAAAAAATTTTCGACTATAAGATAGTCCTTGTCAATCTCCTGGAATTTAGCAATCTTCTTCCCGAAAATACATTTCTATCTTTCTTTTATTTCCTTTTTCTTAATTCTCATTGGTTATAAATATAATATATACTTTCGTTTTATGAATTTTTTTATTAAAAATTTTATTGAAAATTGAAATTAAAAATAAAATAAAACAAATACCATCTAAAATTCCAAAATGGCTAAACATTTTAAACTTTTTTTTATAAAGCTTCTATAATTAGCTTCTAGAAGCCTAATAAAATATTTCAAAATAAAATATTTCAGTTATTTTCAAGGTCAATGACAACAGATCAAATTTATGATTTCATTGATTTCTTCTGTAGTGTTGATCTTTGGCTGTCTGTTTATGATGAGAATTGCTTCTTTGAATCTGACATTTTTCTTTTGGATGTTTCCATTAGCTATGATTTCGATTGAAATATTTTTTCTTTCTTCTGTTGGCTGACACTGCCGGATGTTCCACCAGGATCTAGATTATTCTTTAATGAGAATTAAGAAAAATGAAATAAAAGAAAGATAGAAATGTATTTTCGGGAAGAAGATTCCTAAATTCCAGGAGATTGACAAAGGACTACCTTATAGCCGAAAATTTTTTCATTAAATACATTATTCGCAGCAAAAGGCTTAAATTATCATTTTATTGTTTTATATTCTTATTATTAACATAATTTTATTTATTATTATTATTTTTGTTATTGTTCAGCGTAAAAAGACAAAAATAAATGTTGAAAAAGTACAAACTAAACAGTTTTTTGATGAGTTTTTGGAAGCAACTCCAAATGTTTCCTTGAATGTACATTCGAGTGAAATTCCAGATATTGATTTGGATAATTTTGACATGTTAAAGGATCCAAATTTTTCCATGTCGATAAACGAACAAGAATTAGATGGTGTTCTTAATAACTGTTGCCCTCAACCTACAATAAGTAATGATTTATTCACCAACCAAATCTCATCTGACATGATTTATTCATATAAATCATCAACTCTAACCAAATCAGAACCAGTATTATCGAATATGAATGTGAATAACAATTTTAAAATGGAAGAAAACAATCAACCGCCTTTATTTCCTCCACCGGAAATACCGAACAATTCTCGCATGCCATCTAACAATATCAATGCAGATTATTCTTCATCATTGAATTATATCGCACCGAACGTGAATAACATCAATACCTATGCAACCAATAACATCGTGCCTGCCACATCTCTCCATCCGGTGAAAACCGAAGACCTGAAATACAATTCCAACATGTATTCAGTCAATGTTCCATTGCACAATCCATTGACCAATCAAAATCCAGCATCTTATAATTATCATTACAACAGCATGAATCCTATGAATTCCGAGCTTGTAACTAACAACAACAATAGCAACAATTCCCAGCCGTATTTCTATCACTATGTCAATTATCCGCCGGCTACAAATTATTCCGATTTACCATTGAACAACGCAAACGGGTTCCAGTTACCGACAATGTCCAGTGGCTGGTACAATAATCCACCAACTCAAATCGTCAAGCAACCGAACTGTAAACAACCGCCTCAATTCACCGGCATTGCTCCGACAACTGCCTCGAATTATCACAGCAATTTCCCGCATTACCAAATCAATCCAATTCAATGCCAACAGGTGTTCAATAATGTCTATGAAACATCCACATTTCCTAGCAGCAACACCAACAACAACAACAACAGTAACAATACAAACTACAATATGATGACTCAACAACCGAATTTGACCAGCTACAATATGATTCCGGACCAAAATTCTTATTATTATGTAGATTATTCCAATGTTTCTAATCGCAATCCTAGCACCAATAGCAACAGCAATAACAATAACAATAATAATAATAATAATTTAAACATGATTGGTCAAAGTGATTCTCAATTTATCAATAATCATAACAACACCAATATCCGTAGAAATGTTTATCAATCACATTGTATATAATAATTTATTATTTTTCCACGGGACCAATAATCTTTGTATTTAATTATTCATGCTTTGATTCGCTGATAAATGATTTCTTTTTTTTTGATAATATTCTATAATTAGCTCAATCTGTGTATGCTTACTGCTTTGTACAGAGATTTCTTTGACATTTTTATCTGTTATTTCCTGACTTGAGTGGCCTATTATATGGTGATAACAAATCTGATGAAGGCGACGATTATTATTATTATTATTATTATTATTATTATTATTATTATTATTATTATTATTATTATTATTATTATTATTATTATTATTATTATTATTATTATTATTATTATTATTATTATTATTATTGTTATTATTATTATTATTAATATTAATAATATTATTATTAATAATAATATTATTATTAATGATTAATTTTATTTTAATTGTATTAAATTATTTATTAAAATATATTTTATTCTTTTCATTGAAATATATTTTGAAATTTTTCAGACTTTTTTCTATTACAAAAATGTTATAAATCTTGTGTAGTAATTATCATTTCCTATTTCTGACGAATAGTATTTCGAAAACTAAAATACTGACAATAGATTTATCTAACAAAATTTATCACCATGCACTCATCTATTTAATAATACTAGAAATTCTAGTAGCTTGAACTCCTATGCTCAGCCATAATAACCAAATATCGAACATATCAAAATTCATTGGGAATAATCTTTATTGAAATAGACACAGTTTTCTGCAAATTTAATTCATAATATGTTCTATCTAGTTTTGAATCAATATACGAATATTTATTTCTTTAGAGAATCGACTTTGTATTTTGTATTATCTATTTCAGAGGTTCCCAACCTTTTTTGATCTACCACCCCCTTTTCGAAAAGAAAAATACTCAACGCCCATTTTCAGAAAAAATTACATTCACCAACTCACCTTCTAGAAATTAATAATGTAACTGTAATCCGTAGATTCCCAACTTTATTGGGTCGTAATCAAGGTTTTAAATAATTATTCGAAAAAACAAGAAAAATTTTAAAAATTATTTATGTATGTTTGTTTGAGCCCCTGTAATCACCTTCTGAGATACATATATACCTTTAAAATTTGTCTCATAGACATTTTGTCCACACTTTGCTTTAGTTTTTTTTCTCAGGAATCGCATCCCATCTTCGGTCGAGGTTGACATTAGCACTGTTGGAGTATCTTTCATCCGTAGAGGTGTGATTCTTGTTGTTGTACTCGTTGCTGGATCCATTCTTATCTTCTCCGGCTTTTCCCTGATCTGCTCTCCCGTTATTTCTTTAAAACTCATTGACTTCAATTGCACTAAATTGCACCTTTTTGTATCGACATCGTACACCAAGATTGATTCTCCTGTCTGACAGCTAAATTGTTTCATGTTGCAGAATGGATGTGTATGTAGTTTATCAGTATCATCATCAAATGATCCATCAAATTCTCTTAATTCCGAGATGTACTCTTCCACTACCACGGCTTGGTCAATTATAGCATCGTCTACTTTGTATGGCTCTCCTTGGCAATCACCATTCGACTTTATTATCCCTCGCACGGTTACAGTCTCACGGATTTTGTGGTTAAGCTTTGCTTGCAGTTTAATATCTGCATTGATTTTCAGTTGTCCTGTTTGAAAGGCTGCCAGGCGATTCTCTGGAATTATTTCTATCGGTCTAGGTATCGATTGCATTTTCACCATCGATGAGTGGCTCCATTTTCCACAATAAAATACAAAAGTAGTTCGTTTCACTGTACACTCTCTCACCTTTGCTCGTCGAAACCCAGATTCTTGATATACATGATATTTTACTGGATTTGTCACTTTCAATTTTACCGGGTATGCATCTGAACACTATGCTACGTTTACCAACGAATATACTCTTCCCATTTCGGTTTGGGAGCAGTCGTATGCCACCAATGAATTCGTCGTGTTTATTATTCCCAATAACATAATAATAGAGATCATCAACCATGGAAATGCGAGTTTTCCCTTTTTCCTTACTGTCTCTGTTTTTGGGCTCTCAACTTTTCCCATCCGCCATTGTTTGCGATCCACTTAGTCAAATATTTATTCGTCATTTCAGTGGCTTTCTTTATTAATGATTTTGAATTGTCAATTCCCAGACAACCATAAATACCAATCTCCAATATTATATAAGCTAGCACTGTCAATATTACATCTCGATCCAACTCGATTCGTGTTAGGTCCTCAATTACTGCTTCCTCTCAAAATTCCTTTTCTTCATAATTTCTTTTAATTATCGACGGTAATCTCCTCTTTAATTCCGTTGCCAATCTCTTTACAACTCTTTTCTCCCCCTCCAAAGTATCATCTCCTTCTGTTTCAGTTTCATCTAACAAGTACAATTCCGTAACTAAACTTTTTAATATTCGCTCAGTTTCGCTTGATTCATCTAAACTCAAAGATTCAGTTTCCGCATCCTTTTGTCGTTTCCGACATATCGCAATGTTATTTTCCGTTTCAACGAAGTTCTCTTCACTTTTCCTCTCATTTATGCTCGGTAGTACCCTATTATCGGTGCTCATTTCCTCGATATCCTTTGTAGCTTCATTTTCCGATCCGATTTCCTCATTTTCCATTGTTTCTAATCTCTGCAATTCATTAATTTCTTGATCAATTTCTCCTGAGTCATCTACAACTTCAGTTTTAATCTCTACATTATCATTATCCGTTTCCTCATACGGAGGCCAAAACGGTATTATTACTGCATCCCTTTCCATTTCATCACTTTGCTTTGTTGCGTACACATTATTAATACAATTTGGGTTACATTTGTAGTTTAACAAATATTCGTCATCATCCAATTCTCGTCCTTTGAACGTCAACACGATAATTCCTTCATTACCTAATATATCCGCTGCTTTTTGTCGTATTTTCTTTGCTTTTACCTTCCAATGCTCCTGATAATATTCAATCCTTTGATCCGCAATATTCAACGCTATTATCAAAAACTTCGCACTATTGTCTGCCACCTCAAAATCATGTCCTAGTTTTCGGATTACCTCTTTTAACTTTGCCTGATAACTTGTCGGTTTATTCGTATACGGTACGATGCATTCAAACAACCCTTCGTTCATGTCTCGATCCATTTCAATGCTCATTATGAAGTCGATACTCGCATTAATTTTATCTTTATTCCCTGCATACAGGGTATCTTGTAAATCTGCTAGAATCTTTTCTCAATTCTGTCTACCTGAATTCAAAGTATTAACAGCATTAACGACATTTACTTTATTTTTCCAGCCTGGTATCAGACCGCAATCTACCAAGTACTCCTCGTCTTCCAGACATCGATTCTCAAATTTTAATTGCACTTGACATCCACTGTATTGACGCAGTATATGCTCCTTTAGCTCTCTGATTTGTCCATAGGTATTTACACGGAATTGGCACTTCACATTATCAAGTCCCGTCGTTTCCACTATGATATCAGCTAAATCCCTTGTTGACCGTAAAGCCTTGCTAAAGTTCTGCATTTGTTTAAGTATCTCATCGTCTCTGTTTACTTTGAATAACTTTGCACATAAATTTATTGCTCTCTTTAGTTCACTTTGGGTTAGTGACATCAAACTGAGTTCCGCGATCCATCGTTTCAACTGGGAGTTGTCAGTTTCCATTCTCGCAAGCCATCTTTCAACTCGGGCTAACAGTGCAATCGGATTCTCATCTGATGCCATTTTTCTCACTTTCGTGGCGGGTATTTCCTCACCTTCTGACACGGTTCCAATTATCATATGAGATTCAGTTTCCTCGCCTGATTCGAATTTAGCCATTAATTTGTTCAACTTCTGTCGCATTTCTCGAAATTCCTTTTCCATTTTGTCTTGAAATTCCTCCCTCTGCACATATGTCATATTACTGGTATTTGGCATATCTTCTTGGAATCTAATCGATTTCTTTAAAATAGGTCTGCTAAATCTTTCTGAGTTCCTTGGGCATGATCGCGCCATATGACCGTATCCCTTGCACGAATGACATTGTATTTGTCCATTTGTATTCACTTTGTCCCTTTGTGGTGAAGGTGACGTTGACGATGATCTTGATCTAGTGAAACAGTTTCTGCTAATATGCCCTTTCTTTTCACATCGATAGCATTCGACATCACTGCTGATCCTTTTGTTATCTGTGAATCTCTTGTTAGGGCTGGGATTTTTCCCATATTTGAACCAACATTGATTTGAGTAGTGTCCGGACTTTTTGTAATGTTCGCACTGAGGGTTATTTACCTGATTGCACGTTCATGGCTGATCTACTGGCTTGAAATCTATTATTTGGTCTCAAAATTGGACTACTGATTTGGTTTATTTTCTTTTCATCCCATGGTGCTCTAACAGGAGTAATTGACCGCTCACGTCTCTCCACATTAACTTCAAAAGTATCTGATCTTTTCGCACTTTTTAAATTCAGGTCTATCTTCATGGCTTTCTTCACGACCTCATCGAAATTAGAAAAATCCACATATCATAGGGCCTTTTTGATTTCGGAGTGGACTCCGGTTATAAACTGATCTTCTAACAGCTCTTTAACCTGCTTGACCATATCTGCTTGATCTGGTTTGACTTCAAAGGCTTTATCTGCTAAAGTGGTCAGATGATAAGCAAACTCACTGACCGATTCATCTGGACCTTGAACTCGATTATAGAATTTCTGGCGCATAATTCTTTTGATATCTCCACCAACCAGTTTCAGTGCCATTGCGTCCATCAATTTGGTCCAATCATTGCCAACGTTCCGTTTGTCGACTTGCTGCCAGGCTTCTCTTGCAGCACCCTTCAGATAGAGTAGGAATCTCTGAACCACAATGGCTTGTGTCCGTATGCTGAGGCATACATATAATAATCTCCCATGAAATCTGCGAATTCAACAGGGTCTCCTCCATATTGATTGACGGGTAATTTCTGGCAACTTGCGAAATCAATCATCTCTCTATTGAGAGGCATAACAGCATTATCATTTGCCATTTGGACTTGTTTTTGACTTCTGAGGTTGTATCGGTTCACTTTGAGCTAAACTTCAAACGTTAAACAATAATTTAAAATTACTTTTCAACTTCTTTTAAGTCTTCCAATAATAGCCTTTAATATCTATCTCGTTAGCACTATTTTCAAAAATTTCCACTACTTTCAATAATTCTCAGCCGACTTTCACTCACGTCTATACTCTTTTCCAACTATTTTGACAATAACTTTCAATGATTCTCTGCCGACTTTCGATCACGTCGGTATTATTTTCCCAAAAAATATTTTCACTACTTTCGATAATTTCCCTCCGACTTTCGATCACGTCGGGCTCACTAGAATATATGTTGGGTTTTTGATTAATTTAAGTCGGTTCCCTCTGACTCCTCGTGTCCTTTAAATCAAAACAATAACGACCCAACTTATATTGAAATAACAAATTCACAATCTTTTCTCACCACTTTACAATTAATAATCAAAATTACGTTTGACCGATTCTCCGCTCAGGTGTTGATGCTTTGATAAAGATAATATTCACCTTTTAGTTTCTTAGATTCTCTTGACTAACGTTTTCCTCTTTTTCTGTTTGATTTGATCCTTTCACGCTTTTTATTCTTATTCTATCTCTTCTTTTTCCTTAATCTCCTAGATTCGTTTTCGCCTTCTCCTAAGCTCAGTTTCTTCTTACCCTACCTGAGGCAAAATGCCGATTTTCTCTGATTTCCCCTTTCCTTATATACTCCTCGAAATCGGGATGACAAATGGTTATTGCCGAGCCAATCTTTCACTTGACATTTGCTTCCACGTATCTGCTTCGGCTGTCACCCATAATGGTCCAACGAACCAAGATAATTTTGGCCCTTCCGGCCTTTCTACACGCACTATTTTCTCCTTGCTCTTTTCCAATTAATCATTGTGTCAAGCTAATGGGCCCAAAACTTCCTTCTGTTTACTTTTCTTCTTGTTTACCCAGCTTGGATTTCCTTCATCTCTCGAGTTCTCCATTGGCTCGGGTTTCCCATTAGCTCGGGTTTTCTATTAGCCAATTAATTAATTAATTAACGTTTTCTGTTTTTACACATTTGAATGCTTTTCGACCCTTCCTAACCATTTTCTGATAAATCCCTAACCATCATCTTGTTGACCATTAGCTACTCTATACCTGTCCCGTTTTCCCCATTCGATTTCGATGATTCTTCAATTTATTGATTTTTCTCGGATTTCCAGGATTCTTGCCTTTCGTAATTGCTTTTGGCATTTTCTAATACTGCTTCCATCACATTTTCCTTTACTGTCGATTCTGTGCATGATCCCGCTTTTATTTGTCTTTTTTCTTCACTTACTTTTTATTTAAATTATTAACCTAAATTTCATTTAAATTTATTTTAATTTACGGACCTCAACATAATCTTGATTAATAATATTTTCGTTAATTAAATTAAATTCAAAAGAATTGAAAAAATACAAAATATTTTTGTATTCTAACTTCCAAAAAATCTATCATTTTAAAAAAGTCATTCTTCTAAAAACAATAAAATATAAAAATTCTGAAATATTGACCCAAAAAATCTGAAAATAAAACTTACACATTATACATATTCAATTCAAGTACAGCAAATCAAAATTTAACAAAAATCTCAAAGGTACAAACGCACAGATAAACGTCTCCCTCATTGAAATCCTGATTTCAATTTCAATCAAACTCCAATACTTCAAGGTGGAAATTTACGATTGTTTAACCAGGTTGCTAAAGTATTTGAAGAACTTATACATATTATAATATATGGAGTATTTGAAAGTGCAATCCAAATTACGGCTAATCAAATAATAATTGGTTTGAACAAATATTACTGCTATGTATGTAACAAACAATATAATCATAGTTATTTTTTAATTACAAAATAATTCTATTTAATTAATTTTATTCAGATAAATAGAATTGGAAGGAAATTAAAAGAAAATCAATTTGCTGGAGAAACAAAGTGACATTTACATTGTAAATTTATACAAAGATTTTGACCTATTTAATTAAACAAGCTTATTTGACATATATTAACTTCATTTTTCAATTGGAGAATTTCTTGTATTTGATTTAGATATTACACAGAGAATTTAAATAACTTTTATATTTCACTAGGATAATTTGACCTCAATAATCTATTATCTATATAAAAAAGA
This sequence comes from Schmidtea polychroa, assembly GCA_959609185.1. Classification (NCBI taxonomy): domain Eukaryota; kingdom Metazoa; phylum Platyhelminthes; order Tricladida; family Dugesiidae; genus Schmidtea; species Schmidtea polychroa. The sequence goes on along the minus strand of CAUHTR010007391.1, from coordinate 47,441 downwards.
ATGTCTGTCTGTCTGTTCCCTGTAACAGCTAACGCCACCAAATGTTCCACGAGGCTCCCATGGGTTGACATGAGGTTCGTTTGATCATCGAGAGTGAAAGGGATGCTCTACCCCTATTTTTGGAAAAATTCATTAATAAATATTTATTCTTTATGGTTTTTTTATTATGTAATTATCTAAATATCAATGTCTATTAATAAAGCTCAAGGTCAATCATTTAAAGTTACTGTTATTAATCTAGGAACTTCTTACTTTTCCCATGGTCAGTTGTATGTGGCATGTTCAAAAATAGGACCTGGGAAGAATTTGTATGTTTTTGCTCCTGACGGCAAAACCCGAAACATTGTATATCAAATTGCATTGTGATGAAAAAAAAATTTATTCCAACTGTATATTTTATTAAAGTAACTAATAATACGGAAAATATCATTAACTAGACAATGATTCCAGTGACATTGTTGTCTCTTCGACGAGATACATACTATCACATTATCTTGACTAATATCGGGTACCTCAGCTAGTTTTTTATAAGTTCATATATGCTTGTAATGTATAGTTATATTCTATTTTTTTATTAAAAAAACAAGGTTTCGTAACGCCTAGTCATTTCGTTTGGCACGTGTCGCGTTCTAAAACGATTAAAAGAAACTATAAAGCGATAATTTACTATGGTAAATCATCGCTATACAAATATTGAACAAAAAAAATAAAAATCAATGAAAGAATTAAAAAAAATTATTAGGAAGAGAAAAATACAATTTACAGAATATTAGAAGCAAGACCATATAAATTTTAAAAGAAAGTCAAAAGAATAATCAAATCTAAAAACGTCAGTTACTATAGTGAATAGGAACAAAAATCAGAAAAGAACAAAAGAATATCGAAGGGAATAAAAGAAAAATAGAAGAAGTGATAAGAACAAAACTTATGAAAGTATAAAAGAAAACCGAAAGAGTTATCAAATTAGAGTTTAAAGACTGAGATCGAGACCAGACTAGAGTATTTCTAATTTATCTTTTGTCCAGGTACTTACAGGTCTTTAATTATTATTTCTTGAATAAAATTTTTATGTTCGATAATTGTCATTGTTAATTTATTACCAATTGTGTGTATAAACGCATATATATTCAAACACACATTCATCCCAGCTGTCCCGAGACAGTCTTTTTAAAGGTGACTCGACTGGGACACTACAATATTTCTCTTTTACATAGCAAAAAACTACATACTATTTTAATATATAGACTACAATATATATAATGCTCATTCAACATACATAAAATTTATAAATGTAATATATGACCTATTTAATTAGATTTTAGAGTCACCTACTCATTTGTATACGTGACACACTTTAAGTACTTGATCTACTTAAATTTGAAATTTGATCACCATTATTTTGACTTTAAATTGAAATGCTTGACCTCAAAATGACCTAACTTCATAGTTACCATTTTTTGACTATTTTGTGTTCAACTCTTTCAATAAATAAATTGGCCTGTATGGTTTAAGAATATTAGTTATAAAAATTGAATAAGTATTCATGATTTTCAATATATTGTATTAATTTAATAATTATTCCACATTTCTCATGATATAAAAAGATTCCAAAATAGTTGTCGAAATTTTATTTACTTGAAAATTTATTATTAATCACCATGGAAGTTCAATACGGTTGTAATTAGTAACCATGCGCGTACGCAGGGGGGGGGGTTACTGGGGGTTTAAGCCCCCCCCCCATGATTCCAACAACAATATAAAGAACTATAATTAATAAGTATATAAACTTAAAACAATTTAAGAAATATTACGAATGCCGATATATATATCTATATATAAAAATAATATATATAAACCCCCTCATGGATTCATCCTGCGTACGCGCCTGTTAGTAACCTATTATTGTTTATTTACAATTTTAAACGACACAATTAGAGTACGACATAAAGAGACTGCAAGGACGTATTACGTACTTTAAAGGTCAGTTGGAATCCTGTAACCTGTCCTGAAATTTTGACAGAGTATTGAGGTTTTAAATAGTTCTTTGCTGTTTTTATATTTTCATAATTTGGTCATGTGTCTGGATGAAATAGGTCGTGCGATGAATAGCAGTTCAATGGACTAGTCGCGATTTATTGACAGTGTGCGTAACGAGTATTTTAATCTCCTATATAATCTTTCTACTGAGCCATTTGTTTGGTGATGAAAATGCAGTACACCGAAGGTTTTGAGATCCTAAAGATTTCATAAGTGAATTGAATAAAGTGAGACTTGAATTGCCTTCCATGATCAGTTATGAGGAACTTTATGGCATCAAAGCAGGCGACTAAGTTGTTTATAAAAGTTTAAGGATTTATTCAGTGTTCATTGAGGGCATTGGGAAGGACTCTGGGCATTTCATATTTTGATAAATTATTGTCTAAATGTCAGAGTGTCCTCTTGATGGTGGTAATGGTTCTATTATATCGATATGGATGGTATCGAAGCGATTACTGGTGATTGGTGTGAGTTAGTGTTTTTGTTATTTTGTATTTTGACAATTAAATCAGAATTTGCATGGGGATCTAAACGACTTTCATCTTTATTAACTCATAGGTTGCCAAACGCCACAATATGTGATTTCGTGAATAGCCTTGAATACCAGTGGTCTGCAAGTTTTTCCAAAAATAGAACGTGAGTAGCCTGTAAGAGTCGTGTCAAATAAAGTGTAATCGCGAAGAATTAGCTTGATTTTAAATTCTTCAATTCCTTTTGATCTTTTGAGTTATTACGTAGTGTCTGCAAGTCGAAAGTGTCTCAAATGAGATGTCGCAGATTTCGATGCGTGAGAACTATTCTATCACTACATAATTTTCACCAGCAATGTAGTCGATGTTTTGGTAGAATTTTGAGAGGTAACTGATCGCTTTTTGTCACTTTGATGATGGATTTTTCATGGCAAAGCATTGGATCAAAGGCTTGTGATATGTGGTTATTGTGAATTCCATATCTATGATTAGATTTTCAAAATGTTTAACCGCAAGCTGTAATTTGAGAAGTTTTCAATTGAATATGGAGTAGTGAGTTTGAATGGAACTTAACTTATATCAGAAGATTTGTAAGAGTTCTGGTGTATGATTTCTGAACTGCGTTAGAGCTACGCCTATGGTTATTTAGGCACATCTGTTATAAGTTTAAGAGATAATTTTGAGTTAAAAAAATTAAGTGTGACGATTTTTAAGCGGGCTAGTCTTAATTAGTTGTAAAGCAATATCAGGATTAGGGTCATTAGCAGCGAAATATTTGGAATAAATTTCGTACAAAAATTACAGTTCCTAGAAAGCTACGCAGTGCAGTAACGGTTTATGGCCTTGGTAAGTTTCTATTTCTTTTAATCTTAATTTGAGAGACTTTATACCTCCCGGGGAAATTTGGTGGCTCAGAAATGATGCTGTTGATGTGAAGAATGAAAATTTTTTCATTTTAAATTTGAAATTATATTTATTAAGGCGAAATAAATTTTTGTAATGATCCTTTTCATGTATTTCAATGTCTGAAGAAAAGACAATAATGTCATCGACATAAGTTTTGAAGGCCTTTCAAAACTGTAAATGTGGTGTTGAAATGTTTGACACTTTGCGTAGTTCAAAGGTTATGAATGCGTACTCAAATATACCAAACGGTGTTATTAAGGGTTCAATTTCAAATGGAATTTGGTGATGTTTTAACTAAATCCGCGCGAGAGAACATGGAGCAACCGAAAAACCTTTGTAAAACATCTGAAATTGAAGGAATTTAATAAGATTCTGGTATTATTACTATGTTCATATTTTTATCATCAGTACTGATTCTAGCCTTGTCTTTCTAGTTGGAGGAACACTATCAATTTAGTATTTGTTTTTGGAATTCTTTTTCAAATTCCATTTGTTAATTAAGAACGACTTTGTTGTATTTCTTTGTTTAATTTTATTAATTTCGTTCTTTTCTTCTCATTTTCAATTTCTTTTTCACACTTCGGTTTCTCAGAATTCTTGGAACGATACATACTTCATTTCATATATTTTCCTGGTTATTATTATAAAAAACATTAATGTCCCGTCTCCTTTTATTTTCTTAAATACATCTGCTTATCATTAATCTCTATAGAAATGGAAAATATTTACATTATAAAAATAATACAAAATTAAGAAATCAAAAATTTTCCAAATTTCGAAAATTCATTTCAATTTTATATGAAAATTAAAAAAATATTTTAACTGGAAAATTATTATCAGCGCATTTCAACCAATCAGAAATTACAAAAAAATTTACAAAAATACCTAAATATCTCCAATAATTAGCAAATTAAATCATAAAAACACCTAAGAAAAATGTTCATATTAGATGAATATTTAGATCTTATAAAGATATTTCCTACTGATATAAAATGTAAAATAAAAATATTTATTACATACATTAACGGTGACGCCAGATGAGATAATAAAATACGTTTCTTATTTTTCTATCACGTATGACAGAAAAAAGAGAAAGAAAATGAAATTCAAAATGCTATTTTCTCATGCAAAATGCTTCATTAATTTTCGTTAATTTGAGGTTGCTTCTTCTGAGAAATTGAGTTAGTCTTTAGACGGTTTGTTTAGGAAAACCATAGTCTCGAGAGGATTGGGAATAGACTGATTTTGTTCAGAAATTGTGTTTAATTTCTGTAGACTCTATCAAATAAAATCTGTCATAAATAGTCTTAACAAAATATATTAATAAAAAAACATTATAATTAAAAATAATAAAAAAATAGAAATAAATTCAACAAAATTAGGTTACGTTATAAATCAGCTTTGTTATATTAAAATAATACTTTTATAGAATCTTAGATTTCAATAATGATCAAACCTTCAATTTATTAAACAGGTTTCCTAAAATGTTTTATTCATTTTTAGTACATTTATTAAAATATCCACAATATAGGATAAGAAAGTGACAGCTAAATAAACAACTATAAAAGAATAGAATTATTTTCCCGTTTTGAAACATATTAATGTATGTGATGTGATTATGATGGAATATTTGATTGCTCTGACTCTTATGTTCTATTTTGTGTATTAATCCATACATTTATATAGATCAAATATGTTTTAATATACATTTTATTATACTTCTATGTCTTGTCTTAACAATTCATAAATAAACTCCTGTTCAAAGGAACGTTTGTCAAAATTATCTTTCATAAGTGCTACAGATGTATTTAATTATTTTATTGATACCGTACATCAGTGTTGTCCAAACTTTTTTGAGCCACGGCACACTTGGCTGAATTAAAAATTTTCGCGGCACACCTAAATTTTTTTTTGCTTTATTTGCAATTTTTTATTGCACTTTTACTAATCTTTTAATAAGAAATGAAAAACTTATAAACTAAAAAATATTATTATTTAATATTTAAGATTCTAAATAAACATAATTAAGCTGCTTACGTATTTTAGATAGTCAATATTTCTAGTAAGAAATATAAATATTATTGTAAACAAATAAATTTCGCACTTAATTGACTGATTAACATTTAAATTTGAAATAACTGTTAAAATATCCACAATTCAATTTCCTTTTATTAAGTTGTTTGGAAAAACAGGGTTTTTTTGACTTTTTTGGACACCGTTTGGACAACACTGCCGTACATGCATAACACTATCACAAGGGGCATCCTAGGTGTATGACCTCTATGAAACATCAAACACTTACTAAAATATATTTTAATTCAATGACATTATTTGATGAATTTGCTATTCCTAAAATTTTCAAATTAAATTTATCACTACTTTTTTCTGTTAGTCAATAATAATATACTAATTAACTAAATGCATAATTCTATAATCTATTGGAAGGTTACTTAATCTTTTTTGGCAATTGAAACGTTTAAACCTATAATTTATACCTTTATTTGTAATAGAAGATATAGGTTTCCATTTGTAACAAGGACATGTGTTTCAAAAGAAATTCACATTTTTTACTTATTGAAAATAATAGGTCATAACCTAGTCAAAGTTTTAAAAAATCGATCTTTATTGAAAGTACTCTTTCGTGCATAGAATATTCCAGAAATCCCTCAGAGGAATCCTGATATATTACAGTACTTCATGAAATTATCTGATAGTAATGTTATAAATACTCACAACATGTAATTATTAACTAAATTTGTATTAGTCAAACATTGATAAAAATCTACCTCATAAAAATTTACAACCCATAATTTAAAAGGAATAATTTACGACAGACTTCAAGTCAATGGAACAGAAGTCGTAAGCTGTGTTTTAGGTCCTCAAAAAACATGATATACTTCGTGAAACATTAAATGTTCGTGATATTGCCACAGCAATTCTTGATGAAAAAACTTGCAAGTACCTAAGGGTTAAACTACCACTAAATAAATGTTAGTATGAATAATTTATCTAGTTGGTCATATACTTTTGTTTAATGATAGGATTCAAAAATAAATGTACTAAACAACCAGCTCATCCGAACCTGTGCAAAGCGGTCTTATCCCATCACTGAAGTTTGGATCTCATGGAGAATTTGGTCACAAAACCAGCTAACTAGCGGATTATTATTAGGTTATAAAAATAGTTGTATTATGGTTACAAAATGGTACAAAATAGTTAAATGCGCAGTTATCAATTTCCACAAATCCAAAATGACACCCTGGTGATATATTTTCTATGGTTTTTTTATTCAGTAATTAAATTTTCAAATTTTATGTGAAAATTGCTAACATTTGTTACCGCTAATCTTCATTATTTTTACTCTAATTAATTTCAAATCTCTCTTTTCAATTTTGGGAGCAATTTGTTTAAACTTTTCAAGCTTTTGAATTTATATTAATAGAATGGTATATATTACAATTAGTACATTCATTACCTAACAATATGTCTCCATTACAACGTTCTTACCTATTTCCGTGCTGAAATAAATTAAAATTTTTCTCCATTTATTTTAATCACAATTAATATAATATATCACCGAGTATAAATATTTATGTTAGAAACATTTATTTTTGCATAAAAAATTTTAAAACATCAATTAAAACAAATACTTTAAATTAAATTATATTTATTACTTGTTCACTTTTTGTAGATATGGTTTTCTTTGACTTGTTTTTGAAAGTAACTCCTTCGATTATGCCGTCATTGGAGGTGGTATCGTTGGCATAATACTGAACCACCACAGATTCACTGGCATCTTTAGTGTTTGTTAATAAATCATCAGTATCAGATATTATATTTCTATTCCGATATTTGTGTGAAGGAGCATACAAACATAGAATTGATATGACGTAGAAATTCCACATGCCATAAACACCCGTTATAAATGCCGATGTATATTCGAGTTTTTTCTGACCCCATTTCCATTGACTTTCATCAATCTTTAATTATTGGTATTTTTAATTAATAATAATAATAATAATAATAATAATAATAATAATAATAATAATAATAATAATAATAATAATAATAATAATAATAATAATAATGTATTTATTTATGTCAAATTTATTTATTAAATGTTCTGAAGTAATATAATATTTAGATGTAAGATACAAGAAAAAAATTAATATTATTTTTTCCATATTTTAAAATAATAATTTTCCTCTTGATATATTTAATGTCACCGCATTTTCAATAATTTTTCACTTTATCCCTTTTGTTTACTTTGATAAGAAAAACATTTTAAAATGCCACGTTTATGGGCCGTTGTTAGAAAGATTTTTAAATATTCTTTTTGAATATTATCTTTCAAGGGACAAGCTAGAATGATGTGAGTTAAATTAAATATAAATTTTATTTTTTAATGATCATAACTATAATTTACTTATTATAATGGATCGATTATTTATACTTAATTTTCTTTAAATCTTTATATAAAATATAATATGCGAAAAAGAGATAATTTGGAGTTTCTTATTTTTTTTTAAATCCCAGATGGAAAGATATACTAAAATGAGTCTTCATCAAGTCCTGTACAAAATTAATATGTTAAGTTTGATTATTCGTATTTTAAAATATTTTAATTCAAAATTTATTTAATTAAGGATTGAAAAGATCATAAGATTTCATGTATTTAGTTCTCAATATAGTTGGTACATGTGGGCCTGAATCCAGAAACTGTTATAACAGTTTCACTATGTCCACTAATCGAATATCAAGGAAAAATACCGTGCATGAACCGGGCTTTATAAAATCTTTTTTAATTTAATATTAATTTTAGAATGTATATTTTAGAAATCAAGATCATTGGAAGTTTTTACAGGGTTGAAATGATTTCCAAATTTACGATTGTCATTTATTCAGCTATGTCACTGATTCAATAAAAAAGAATTTTTAAAAATTTGAAAACATAGATTTAAGTTAATTTAATGTAAATTTTTTTAAGGAATTCAATTAAAATAATTATTAATTAAAAAACTTGACAGTAGATATACAAAATATTTAAAAAAAATTTACCTGACTGACAATAAAAAATATAACGGTTAGAGTTGCACACAAAAGGGTGTAGATGATAAACAGAGTAAATCTAAAGATGACACCAGAATAAAATTTTCTGCGAACTTCTGGCAAACTGGACAGAATGCTTCGTTTACTTAGCATTTGTTTAATGGCTCTTACTATTTTATAAAAAAGGAATATAAAATACAATGGTCCACAAGTGACTGAAATGGCCACAAATGCAATGGCAATATGAGCAGTAGTTTTATTCGACCAAACACTGTAAAAAGGATTGTTCAACTGTACTCCTCGTTCAGCTAATTCAAAAATAAATAAAAAGCACGATGCAGCTCCAACTGGAATCAGCTGAGGCCAATAATAATAAAGACGTTCCTTGGCATTCTTATGTGATACTACATTATCATCGATAATGTGTTCGCCAGTAAAAATAACCCAAAAACAAAGAAGCATAGCATAAAAGCCTCCTTGCCGAATATCACTGAGAACCAACCAAAACGATAAATTGTACCTGAATGAAACATATAAATTTCCAAAGCCTCGGACAATATCTTATACACCTTAGTGATAACCATTCAATTGGGAAATTTAAAATAGACATCATAACTCCTAATGAAATTATTGTCTGCTCGAGTAAGTTCGGGTTTCGGTCCAATAATGAGATTCTGTACCAAAAAAATACTAAAGCTGTTAATGTTAATGGAAACATTGTAGTTTTCAGGGCAAACCAAACCTACAAAAATAAATTAATTAATTAATTATTAAAATGTAATTAGTATAATATTAAAAATTTTATAATATTTCAAAGTTATAATTTTGGAAAATTAACCCCCACAATCAAATAGACATTTTGCAAAGTCAGAATTAAGATGAATGAAATTGGAATTTTTTTTCAGACAGATTTTTCCTTTTTTCGAATTTTTCCATGCCCATTTAATTAGATTTAAAAATAGAATCTAATGATCGTGGAAAAAATGAAAAAAATAGACTTATATTATTTCATTTTATGCGTTTACGCCGTTTTTATGGCGCACCTTTATCAATCAAATTTATAAGATTACACATTTTATAATTTATATATTTTCACTAAATCTTTAAAAGACTAGTACTATATTTAATGAAATAAATTATATTGACTCGTTCACTGTTGTTGATTCTATTATAGTTTTACCGTTTCTGAACTTTAAGGAATTTTAGAAAATTTTTTTAAAAGAATTTCAAAAAAGTATCAATGTTAAAATAATTTTACGAATTAGAGTTCATGACATGTTCAGCAATAAATCTGTGATTCCATTTAGTTTTTATTTCAATTTAGGTGATCGTTTCATTTGAAATGGTTATAATGTCACATACATTGAGAGGATATTATGTCGAGTGGATAAAGTAATGCAAATAAGTATATATGTAAATAGAAAATATATATTTTCAATTTAACCGTTTGCGGACGGAATTAATTTTAATAAGTAGTATACGAAATATACGAAATCTTTTAGTATACGAATGCCCGATACCGTGGCCATTATACATTGTAGAACGTCTGGAACAAATTTCGTTGCCAGCAGTGTTGGCCTACCGTCCGCAAACGGTTAAAGGGTTATCAAAGGGTTTCGAAAACTATTAAGTACGTATAACTTTTGAGGCTTTGATTATAAAATTATCTAAATTTAAATAATGATACAAAATAATAAATTTTTTACTAGGATATATAAATTTTTACTGGTTCACAGGCATTTGACTATGTATTTACTAATTAATTTATTAGTGCAAGCATCTTTATTTAATTTATTTAGTGCCTGTTGATGACAGTTGAGTTATCGAAATCTATTGCAAAAGTTTTTTCTAAAAGTTTTTTTATTTTGTAAAAATTTACCAAAACTATTTAATGGCTTCATAATCAATTTAGAATATTATTTATAAATAATCTCTAAAAAATTTTGATTTTGATTTAATTTTAAAATTTGACCTAACGCCTAGATTAAAAAAATTATAAAACATATTCAGCGTTTAAATGCAATCTTAAGCATAACATAACAAGACAACGGTGTAGGTGCCCATAAGGTTTCTTTATTGGAATGTAATTAAAATTAGTTAAGAACTTAATACTTTTTTATATAATTTATTATATTTCTGATCTATGAAAGGATTTAACTGAAACGCATTTTTACACGAAGAATTTATTCATTTAACATTTTATTTGTATAGAATAAATCTACTAAACCATATATCAAGAAAGAGCAATATTTTGAATGCTTTTATTGTATCTTGCTATTGTGTCTTGTTACGTTTTTGTTTGTAACGAAGAACTTTAAAAAAATTTACGGTGGGTACAGTATAAAGTAAACAGGCATCCAGTATATGAGTTGTTTATCCCTCATTGAAAACAGTCCCCGATCCCCATGATCTGTTGGCTTAAATAATTAGTATACAGTCTTTTTAAAAATGTAAATATGCAATACATATTTAATTTTACGATATATTAAACGATAAGAACATGAATAATTATAAAAGGCTTTTTATATAGTACATTTTACACACTCTTTAGCGAAGAAATAAAAATAGCGTTCTTGTCATAGTTTTCCATAATGCACTCATTATTATTGTGTATTCATGCGGAAGTCTAGTATAACAATTGTTTCACGTTTGACCAATAATTTCTGATTTTTATATTCGAATATTTTAAAAGTCAATTTTTTGTGTTTGTGCACCAAAAAAGTATTTATTTTTAATATTAATTAAGTTATGATAAATTCTAAATAAATAAAATTTAATTTCAAATAGCCATGTCGAAGAAAAGACTTTGCAAATTTACAGACAAGTTAAAAAATGAATTTAAAGAAAAATTATTTTTATTTTAACATGCCCAGCTTTTCAATAAAAATAGCTGGCCACTTCAGTATAATATTCCTTTATGCTTGTGAATATGAAATACGCTTAACTACTGATGAAAAAATATGGCTGTTTCTTAGTTATTTATGAAGTTAGTTGTTCAGTATAATAATTACAAATTAAATTACCCTTATCATATTGTTTTTTATTTGTTTTTTATCTTTTATCTCTTATCTTTTAATACATTATTTTTTTATATATTACATACAATTTTCTTCAAATTTTTTATTTTATTTTTTTAATAAATTTTGTTTTAGGAAATGAAATTATAATAAGTAATATTAAAGAAGATTTAGAAGAATGTATGCTATTTTATTCAGCAAGTATTATGATATCTAAAAATGTGCTCAAGTATATTTTCAGTTTTTACAAATTTTTGGCTTTTTCAATATCTTTTGTTGTATTGTAAATAATAACTATAATTTAACCAGTTTCAAATGAAAAAATATCAGCTGAGAAACTTACGAACTCTTCGGAAAAAGAAACGTAATGAAGCAGCAAAGAGAAATAAATAGATTAGATAAAATTTGCATGCAAACTCCGGATTAAATTCCCATGGAACAACATGCCATCACAGAAAATCGCCAGTTTCAAAAAATATGTTCAAAAGCAACCGTCATAGTCCTTGAATCTGACAGATTAGATTTAATATAAACGAAAATTTAAATATAAAATTAGAATTTGATTAAAATTATTTTAAAACCAATTTCAAATTAAATGAATAATTTGTAATAGTCACTTTACAATACTCACAATCTGAGAGTTTCAAAGAAAAACCAAAAAAAATACTGTTATTATGTTTTTCATTTATTTATGCACTGCCGGAAATTTGTGTTAAATATAAAATAAAATATTGAATGATAGCCTATAAAAAATGAGAAATGATGATAAAGTATACAATTTACACCTACAACTTGGAAATTATTAACCCTATTTTATGACGGAGAAATTTCTATAGCGGGTTAATCAAATTTCAGTTTCATAAGCCCAGCTGGATAAAAATTAAGTCGATTTAGTTTGATAATTAATTCCATTATCGGAACGAATCGGCCACCCAAACACGCGTGTGCAGTTCTAATAATCCCCAGACAAACACAACGACATGGAAATCGAAATCGAGAATATTGGAGATGCGGTGTGATTTATGGGACTTTTTCCCGATATTCTGTGACATTTACTATTCGATTGAAGTTGATAATTGATTGCCGACACGCAAGTTTCCGATTGGGGAATTGTTTTCGATATTACTTCATTGGAACATCTATTGGGTGTGTATGTTAGTGGCGGATGAATAATTTCGGAGAAATTTTTTGTTTTTTATTTGTAATTACATTAATTAAATTTCTAATGAAAATTCGATTATAAATTTAATCATTAGATTTTTGTCAGTTGTTTGAAATTTTTGGATAGTTTTAAAATGATTTTTTTTCAGTGAAATTAAAAATTTGCCGTTTAATTAAATCAAAAAATTTTTTAAAAAAACAATTTTACTTTTACCTAGTACAGTGGTTTTTTCCATGTGTTCCGCGAAATTTTTCTGAAATTTTTCATGTAAAAGTCAAAATCATTTCCTGAAATTTACATAAACATTTGGGCTTCTGTATTTGGAAAAACAATTCAAATTTTAAATTAGTTGAAAAGTGCCCTGCTGTTTCTAACCACGCAGTTAAAACGTTATTGCCATTTCCGACTACAAATCTTCACAGAATCAGGATTTTGCAATACTGTAAAAATTAAACACAGGTGTAGATCGAAACCTGATGATGATATGAGATTGCAATTATCACTAATGACACAAGATTTTCAAGTCATGTGTAACTTGAAGGAAGATCGTTACTCTCACCAAAGTAAAACCATTCTTTCTTTATTGTAATTTTAATTTGTAATTAAATGAATTTTGCTATTAAAAAAATAAATTTATATATTATGTACATTGTATATATTTATTTATTAAACAACAAGTCCATGCTAACCATTGGCAACACACAATTAGTGAAATATAGGGCTTTGTGTAACTTCTTATGCCTTTGAGGACTCTCCATCTCCAAAAGTTTGGAAACCACTAATCTAGTATTATTTCTCAAAATTTTAACACTATTGACAACTGGTTTGATTCATAAAATAAATTTTTATTGGATCCGAAAATTAATTTACAAAATGCAGTGAATAATCGTGTTTTAAATGTTTTAAATAGTTTTTTCAAAATTATATATACGGATTATTATTGTTAAATTAAATAATTATTAAATTAATTAATTTTAAATTTCAATATTATAAATTTCAGTTTTTTTCGTTATTACAATTAAAAAATGATTTATTATTTAATTATAATTTTTATAATTTAAAAAAAATGTTTCTTATTAAAAAAATGATATAATTAACAA
>CAUHTR010007391.1:0-33600 GCA_959609185.1 Schmidtea polychroa | reverse complement strand
TTTCTTATTAAAAAAATGATATAATTAATAAATTTGTTCAAAAATCTTTAATTTATATAGATAGATACTCTATCCAAAAACTGTCGAAATATATCGTAAAACGAATGTTTAAGTAATGCTTTCTTATAATATGTTATTTATTAAACATTTATTAAAATTATGATTATTTCTATATATGAAAAAAAAGCGTTTGTGTGAATTAGTTGTCGTATATAGTACTTGGCAAGTAAAACAATATCTCTTAGCATCACATATCACCATGAGCCTGGATTTACATATCCAAATAATGAAGTATTGCAAACAAAATAACAAAATATTTCTATAAGAACTATTGAAAAATAACTCAAAATAAACATACCATTGTGAATCCACCATTTTGATGTATTTCTGTTACCCATAGATCCTGTAGTTTACCCAATTCAGTATTAATTTTATGTTTTTTGTCATATGGAATGCGAATATTCACCAAATATTCGTCATAAAAACAGCTACCTAGTGAAAACAACGGAAGAAGTTCACAATCATAATAATAGCCATCAATTATTTCTCCTTTATTCAATTTCATTGTAGCTTGTTCATCTAAAACACATCTGAGTGGTCGATATTCCATAGACCTTGCTATTTCAGTCCATTTTATGTCACCTTTATTTCTCCGCCCTAGCCTCACATCTAAGGTCAGCATAAATTCATTTACCATCTGAATAATAAAAACATAATTTATCTTCAATTAAAACAATTAACAAATCTAAATATACTTTAAAATATTATCTTACAATTTGTAAAAGTTTAAAAATAATTAAATATCTTTGTATTGTAATGGTATGAGACCAATTTTTCCATATCAGTAAGATTATAACTGTGGGTTTTTATAAAATTTTGTAATCAAATATAACTCGAAAAAAATATCTGTTTTAGGTAATTTTTATAGAAATTATAAGACCTAATAATTTTATTGCTACATGGAAAGGAATTCACGAAACTTGTAATAAAGTAGGTGATTTTCAAATTTCGAAATATTGTTTATTTTCCAAATTTTAATTTGTTGTTTATTTATTTAACTAGTAGATAACCAATAACTGATCTAGACGCGGCAACTTTATTTGATCAGTTTGAAAATGATACCTGTGTTTACTTATTAAGATTCAAAAGATTTGAGATACTTAGAAAATATATTTTTTTGAAATTAAGGCAGTTGCGCCTTTACGCGTAGGCGCACTAGGCGAGCACCTAGGGCCCAAAAATCTGGAGGATTCCCCAATCAAACGAAATAAATTAAAATTAACAACTGTGAATTTTGACTTTAATGACTTATTGTAAATATAACCTAATCCTAACCCATGCATAACCTACCTAAAACTTTTTTGTTGGAATTTTTAATTCGCATGTTTTACAACTAACTCTATAATCTATATTCTCTTCTATTTCTATAACGTTATTTTTGACTTCTATACTAGTTGGTAAAAAACATAACAGCGATTCAATTTTAAATTTTTTGAAATGAAACTTGACATTATAATGTTACAAACATATCGCATTACAATCATTTTAACAACCGAGTTGTTTTAAATGCTTTTTTCACTAAAATCAAATCGAATCACATTCCTTGAAAATAGTTTCTATAAACAATTATTTTGAAACCATTGTTAAAATCACAAAATGGCTTCTATTTCAAATTCGAGTTTTTGGACAACTTTTGCACATAGGATAAGGCTTCACACCAGTAGTCTACTCTAAGTGTAAATGTTCAAAAGGCCCCCAAAAAGATGTGCCGCTTGGGGCCTCATTTTCTGTAAACACGCCATTGAATTAAGGTACTTAAATTTTGGTCACTATATACTAATCAAAAAAGTCAATTGTAAAAATATATATTTTAATCAAACAACAATAACTACACAGTAAAATATTTACAGTAATATATCCTACTCGATAAAAGTGAACAATAGACGCTGACTAAGTTAACTAGAAAAAAAAGAACGCTTTAATTTTGTTATTTATTTAGATCTAGTCTTCTGGATATTCTAGATCCAGCTCACTTAAAAGTTTACATTGTAAAGAGTTTCGATGGTATCTTGTCGTATATAGTACTTTGCAAGTAAAACTACAACTCTTAGGATCATATATCACCATGAGCCTTCTTTCTTCTAGAATTAACTTTACACAAATTTTTGATAACCCTAAAAATCTGTGAGTGCTTATACTAAATTTTCAACATTTAAAATGAATTATTTTATTATTTTAGTACTTGATTTACCATTAAAAAATTATTTTATTTTTATGTATTTATAATTTAATTTATATTAATACAATGTCAATTGAAAAGAAATCAGTGGTGAAATTTGAAAAAAGTTTGTCAGAAATAAACGAACTTGCTATTAGACAAATTCACACTTTGAAGTTTCCATTCTTAAAGTATCACATATTTGATTTACGGTCATTAGTGTTCTTAACACGTGTTTCAATGTCTTTAACCCAACTAATAGTGGTACTAATAATAAATTATCAAACTTTAAAATAAATATATTTTAAGATGAATATCTCGGGAATATAAATAAACTAAGACTGTTCTCCAGAAGAACTGTGTCAACCTTCTCTAGTACAAATGGCTTTTGCATAATTGTTGTGTTAAACTTGACTTGCTCTAATTTAACTTTCTATTTATTTATTCTTATTTTTTAGTATTTGTTAACTTTAAACACATCCACAAATTTGCCAGTATGCAACATATTTAAATTGGCGTAACAGTATTTGACTGACAAAAATAAATCAATGTTAAGGAACTTTAAGGTTTGTTTCAGAAAATATTTAATCTACTTTTTGGTTATCTGCTTGTCTTATTTTCAACTTTCTATATTGTCTGGGTTTCAAGGTATTTTTTGTTAGATATCGGACATGGAACTTCAGTAATGCTATATATTGCTTAGAATCTACTGTAAGCAAACAATTTTTAGGTCACAGACACTTGACATTTTTGTAGTTTTTAGGCATTGGTTATATACAAACTTGCAAATAATAATATGGTGTAATTTTGTTTTGAATTTTGATATGTGCAAAAAGTTCCGAATATATTAATCTCTTGAATTTGAAAAGGTCTATCTTATAGTGGAATTTTTTTTTATTTGTATTAAATATATATTCACAGCAAAAGGCTTACATTTTTATTTAATTGTTTCAAAATTTAATTAATGCTGCTACCAAGTAATCATCACTTTATGCTATTATTATTATTATTATTATTATTATTATTATTATTATTATTATTATTATTATTATTATTATTATTATTATTATTATTATTATTATTATTATTATTATTATTATTATTATTATTATTATTATTATTATTATTATTATTATTATTATTATTATTATTATTATTATTATTATTATTATTATTATTATTATTATTATTATTATGGGTTCGTGGTAGCAGCACAATGAAACATAAAATAATTAATAAATGATTTAATATAAACATTTGCTGCAAATTTCATGTTTTATTAAAAGAAAAAATGAGGATTTCCGACTATGAAATAGTCTCTTCTATCAGAGATTGATTATTTTATAAAAATAATAATATTAACCTACGAAAATAAATCATGTTACATCCGAAATGTGATAATTACCGTAGACGGAATTCAGTCATTAATAAACCAATTATTAGGTGATAGATTATGATAAATTTGACGATTATTTTCGTTAGTTATCTAACCTTGAAAATCAAGAATGGAATAAAAAATACACCTTTGCAACAGTGAAGGTTCAATAAATCCATTTTTGGTGTATGAAATTGATGGAAAACTTTGAAATCTTAATATTTTATTCTTAATATTTTTTTTCTTAATATTTTATTAAAAGTCAAATGATTTTTGGAGAAATTAGAGTATCATTAGTTATATTTTCTAACTTATCCTCTTAGATAAAAATTTTTAAATGAAAATTTTAAAGATCTGAAAAGTCTTTTCCGAAGTCTTTTCATTTTTTTATTCTCATTGCTTTTTTTATGTTGAAGAGATATTTTATTTTATTTGTGAACAATGAAGACAAAATATATGTGCTTCGAAGACAGTAAAACTATTTTTAATTTAGGCGGATATCTTATTCCTTTATACGAAAATTAATTTGAGAATTCCGCTGTGAGGTTGTCAGGATATTGAAAATAGTGAAAAAACTATTAATTATGAACAAAAGAATTTTTGTACTACAAAGAATAATAGTTATATAATCGTAAAAATTACAATAATTTGATATACAATATACAATAATAGATAAACGTCCTCGAAAATACCCCAGAATTAACAATTCATTTATTATCAAAATAAATATAGTTTCTATAGTATTTTCACGCACCTGCAATGAACTTCTGAAAAGCTTCATACCGTTACTAAATATTCTTAACAGCTATTAAAAGTTAAAAGTTATAAAGTTGTGATTAGTTTTAAGTTAAAACTAATCACCTTTTCAAATTATTTATGCTTTAAATAAAAATATTTTGTATTTATGTGTTTTTATTACATGTAATATTTTGTAAAATTGTCCCCCATTCTACCAGACTCGATGTCCCGGATGGCACAGCAGAAAAAATGGTCAGTCTGTGTATCATAAGGTTAAGGTACGTCTTGAAAAGCAATTTAAATTAATTTTTGAATTATTGGAGAAATATTTATGTGAGAATTATTCTTGTTAGAATTTCGTTTTAAAATTAAAGATTTGAGCAAAATTTTACAATGAAAATTCATTCATTTCATAATATGGAGTTACTCTGTATTATATTAATACCAAACTTCAAAATATAATAGTTTTTATAATAAGTGCATATTTCGAGGTTTCATATGTATCTTCTTTATCAAAGCTGGACAAGAAAAGTAAGAAAAAGAGAAAGAAAAATAACAGAAACTAAACTGAATATTCTTTGTTTTAATTTTTACGTTTCTTTGAATTTCCACTAAACTGAATATTCTAAAGCGTTGTTATTTATTACATGATTTATGGGCGGGTTTAAGAATAAATCGCAAAAGGGATCAATTGGAACATTAAAACGTCATTGTGGTTATAAATGGAACAAGCACAGTTAATAAAGACGTTATTGTATAATTCAAAAACAAACTTATTAAATTAATGGTTTCCAAACTGAGAATTGGAAAATGTTATTTCATTTTAACTGATTAATGCTCAAAATATTTTTGTGACAAAACGGAAATCAAATGCTCTTTTAAAAGTATTGACCAATTGCCATCGTATTGTTAAGGAAAAATCATTTTTGATTAGAGGTAAAATACAAAAACATTACTGATAAATAATTGTAACAATTCTATAACTTCAAAAATTTAAGATATAATTTAAAATTTTAAAAAATTATATAAAAATCTAAAGATGCGTTATTTAATTTCAAAAAATATATATTATCCAATCAAAAAATGTTTTAATTAAAATTGATTTTCATTTAATTTTTTAAAATCATTTGAAAGTTTAATACTCCTTAATAAAATATCTCAAATTAAAAAAATATATTCTAATAAAAAAATTTGAATTTTTAAATTGTAAAAATTAAATTTACCTTGATATCCTTTCGATATTTTATATCCAAATTTAAAATTCCAATTAATTGCTGAAACCATCTACTCATGTTTAAACTAACACCATTTCTCGGAAGCGGAAATTGAGCAGCAAAAACGATTTGAATTGCGGAAAGGTTGAATGGATTTATATAATCATCTTGTATTTCATCCGGCAATTTCTCTTTGCAAGTAACTTCATTCCCATCCAATCGATTATAAAACCATCTATTAGGATCTGATAAAGGGTTTCGGTCGATACATTTTTCAGTAAGAACATCTGTATGTCCATTTGGATGTGGAGCAATCAATCCGCCAATGAGGAAGCAAATAAACTGACAAGTAAATACAATACCTATAAAAATTCCTAATTTCTTCCAGCTTAAAGTTTCCAGAACAACACCCGTCATTGATTAGAAATTTATTAGTATAACGAAAATTGACAATTGAAAAAAAACAACAGTTGAAGAGAAACGAATTAGACAAGACACTTAAATTCGATTTATATAATCCTCTCAAAATTATGAGAAACCGATGCTTGAATTCGCCGATTCCAATTGGCCAATGAAAAGTTTAGTAATGCATGCAGCGTGTGTGGGTGTACAAATGCTTGATCATCAAAGAAGTTGTGTGTGTGTATCTCAATTTCCTGTGTTGCATGAATAGCAAGAGATAATGAATTTACCTTCCACCTCGAATTTCATTCAATTTCATTAATCATGCTGAATTTTTTTTCAAAATCAATATTTGTTCATCAAATCTCTGAAATTGTTCACAAAGAATCATTTATCAACTAATCGTTTCAAATGAGTTTATTTTAAGACCTACATGGTGATGTCTGAAGATGCTGTATGAGAATCAAATGCTTCGAGTTTTGTTCGAGTTTCTATTGACAAGAGAAAGCACAAGCCAAATCTTTCGGAGATTATGTAATAAATAAATGTTTATTCAAGTCGCAATTCGATACGGAATCCATTGATAAAGTGACAATATTGAATAATTTTGATGAAATAATGAAGTTATTTAATGAATAAAAAACATTTATTGTGTTGAAAATGAATTATGAAATGAAAAATTGTGAGATCAAATTTCTACAAATATCTCAAAATCAATGATATATTTGGTTTTAAATTACTTTTCACTTTCAATTTGATGGGTGGAGATTTTCGATTTAGGAAAATGAATAAATCTTCAATTTCTTTTCTTTCTATTTCCATAAGATTATAGATCAATAAATTCAGATTTCAGAACCGTTAGAAGAATAATCAAGGCGTGGCATTCCACCAGATTTGACTTTGGATAAAAAACATTTTAAAAATACTTAGCAAAAAATACATTGCATTAGTGAGTTAGTTAACTAGTGATTTTGCCGCCCGTGGAAGTCTTTGAGTATATTTATATATTATTTTACACCTTAGACCAAACTTATTGATGCACTCTTTCAAATTAGTTGAAGGTAACGTGAACCTCTTTACGCTTTATAGGGCGAAGATAAAAAATGAGATCATCTTTATTACTGGATACTAGTTAATTTATTCTACTTAAACAAAAAGTTAAAATCGACATGAAAAAAATCATGGGCAGGAATTTTTCAAAGGAGGGGGGGGAGCAAAAATATTTTTTTTACCGAGTAGACAATTTTTCTAGGGGAGAAGAGAGTTGAAAAAAGTGCATGTGTATAATAAATATTTGGAGCATTATACAAAAAGGACTTTTTTTTCGTTTATTTACAAAATAGAACACTTTTTTTTAAACCAGAACGTCAGTTAATATTGAAAGTTTTTAAACAAATAAGATGATTTGAAATCATTGATTTCCAGATATAATTAATAACATTAGAAAAAACAGGAAGCCTCTTTAAATTAAATTTTTTATTAATCGTTTTTTTCCATCATCAATTGAGCGCATCTATTAAAATATGTTTAAAACAATCGAAAAATAGAATGGTTTTGGAAAATCAGGGGCAAGTGCCCCCCCCCACTCTGCGGACGCCCATGAAAAAAATAAGTCATCGTGTTGTTTTAAAAGTGAAAAATTTTATTTAATTCCGAAAGTTAATTTTGTCTATAAAATGGAATTTTTTAACTTTTCTTTTCGTTTCAATAAACAAAAAGTGCTGTCCGTGAAGACCATCTCCTTCATTATAGTCTATTACATTGTATTGTGAAATGTATTACAATAATCTAACACTTTAACATATTTTTGTTTTAACCTATTAAAATAGTTTGGGGCTATAGATAAATATTTTGATGTTATTAATTTATTAGCGAAATTTTATTTTTAGCTAGTTTCAAGTTAAAGTATCGTTTTTATTAAATTATTATATATTATTATTATTCAAAACAACAAAAGTTGAAGTGAGGTTGGAGAAATCGAGAAACGGTGAGGAGTCGTCAAAAAACGATGTTCCTACAAACAACTTAAAAACGAGACACCGAATTAAATAATTAAATAAAAAATAAACAAAAATAGCCAAATATAAAAGAAATTAATTAATAAAAAGAAAAAAAACATTAATCTAGGAAATCAACATGAAGACACCGAGAATAATGTCTAAGGAACCCAAATCAGGTAACCCGAGCAAACAAATACAGGAAAATAATTAAATAAAATAATAACAAAATAACGGGGAAGCGGAATAAATAAGAGAATAGGAAAATTAATCTAAAAAACATGAAATAAAAACAAAATAATTAAAACAAAAACAATACGTGGAATTAACAGTAAAAACTTAACAGTTAAAATTTGTTTAATAATGACTAACTTAAACTTTTTAAAAATTCTATCTAAGACGACTCCAACCACTTTACAGGAAATCAAACCTAACTTCGATCGATACGATATAGAACTTAGACGGAAATACTAATACAGGAATTCACTAAATTTACGATAAAGAGACATGTAATACAGAGAATCTTCGATAATACTTGAGGACGAAATTCGGAAGCACCAAGGAAGATTTCTCTAATCTCACTCAGCGAAAATCACTATTAAAGAAGAAAAGTAAATTAATTTTTAATTGTTTGTATTATATCATTAAAAAGTTATGAAAAATTGTAATGTATTACACAAAATATCATTAATGATTAAAGTTCGGTTTTCTCTTCACGATCCCTGGCGACGATATTGCTTAATCAAATGCGCATGATCTCCGGTCATTTAGTAGATTTATGGAGAGACATTTTATGCATCCCAATTGTTACGAAATTTCCAATGATGTTGAATGATCTTCGAGAAAGAAAATGTTTGTCGTACAAAGAAGATTGCGAATTGAATGCCCTGATTTTGTTGATAGTTAGACCCCGGAATCATCGTGCGCAGAGGCAAGGAATATGGTCGACAGTGCGAATTTATTCATTTCATTCATTTATATGATATTTAAAGTATTTTATTATTTGATAATTCATAAATATATGGCAAGGGGGTCAATTCGTCTGGCACGGTAGTTCGAAAGTAGTCGGTACTTGTACCGGTGGCTTTCGAGTGAACCGTGGAAGGTGGAAGGACCCATGGTGAATAGATAAGTTTTTGCAAACGAATAAAGTAATTCCTCGTCGTCATCTTCGAAGTGTGAGCAAGATAGCGGAGCGAATAGTCATCGTGTGTAGACAACACCTTTCATAATCTTACGATATTTTCCACATTTCATGTCATAGTGTAGAAAACTGTTTAGCCGGAATTTGGTGAATACCTTCATTTTCCATTGTCGAAATATCATTCAGAACCCATCGTTGTAAACAGTCAGAATGTTTTCTTTATCGTTATCACGACTATGTTCATTACTCCAGCGATCGGATTTTCCAACCAGTAGAAGTACGATTTTCTTTGAGAGAAATTTGAGGTTTATAGATGCGATAGAAATTCACAGTAAATGTCAGTAAATTACAGATATTTTTTTTGTTTGCATCAACATTGCTAAACCATTAGAACGAGAGAGTCTTTGATGCCGTACCGATCAAAAAGGATATTGTAATTTATTAGGGTAAACAAATTCGTCGACGATCACATTTTCATTTTCGGTTCGAATTGCTGAAGCCAAATTCGTCGACTTTGAATCCGCCGTCACTTTAAGATGCATTATTCATGTCATTCTGTTTGGATGGATTTCGTCAGCGAACGAGATAGCCCCTTGTAAATCGTTATGAAGGAAACCATTAGTCGCGAACGAGGAATGATTGAAAATCGCGTAAACAAAGGAAGTCAGATAATAGACCATTTTCGTAAATCTCACATGAAAAGTTTCATCGTAATTAGTAACATGAATAAACAAAATACAAATGAAAATCCAGATAAATCAAATAACAAAAATTACACCATTTTTGTAAGAAATATTTAAAATTAAAAAGAATTAAAATAGATGACAGACAACAACTATAGCTGTATAGATAAATACCTAAATAATGAGGAGCCGCATAATAAGCATTCGTTCGACTAAAAGAGATAAAAATATAAATCGTGACATCCGATACAAATTATGTTAATTTCCTAACAAAGTAAATAATTATTGACAGGCAACGATTATTCTCATGAAATTATTGACTTATTTCTCAAAATTAACTTATAATACAAGTGCTAATTGCAACCAGAGTATAATGAGATTTGACTAATAAAATATAGTCCGGTCTAAAATTTGTCAGTATATTCAAATGAAGGTCTCACTCGTTATATTTAGTGTTAATTGCAGAAAAAGAGAAATGGTGCTGGTATGTTTTGTCTATTTGTTTTTGAGGTGTTGATGTCCTGCAAGTCAGATAGAACATCTGAGTAGAGCCGAGGTAGATAAATCGATGAATTATAAATAGTTCTTTTATTGTAGATATGTCAGAACCCAATCTACCGCCACGTGGGCCGAGACCGTGTTTCTCGTGCTGTGATAAAAACGAAGATATAAGGAAACTGCACGAACACATAAGGGTTCTAAAAAAGCGTATCGAAACTCTTGAACACATGTGGTTCTCCCCGCCACAAATGAAAGAGGAAAATATGAAAGTCCTCAGATTGGAGCACTGCCGTGACAGTCTCCTGGAAGAAAGTCGCTGTCAGCGACTAACCATCAAGGCCCAATCCGAGGCCCTACATCAGGTGTATACAGAGTCGGAATTACAGAGAAGAGTCCGTGAATATCCGATCAAGGACGGAGTGAATGTGTTTCCGCTTCATCATCGAGCGGACGAACTGAACAACTCGACAGTATCTCATAGTACAGGACATGGACCAGATCTGCCAAAGATTGCAGGCCCCATTTTGATCGGAGCAGCAGCAGCTAGTTCTTCTGCGGTACAAACTTTTTGCCCGTCACTCCCTGAAGTCTCGACCACTGAAAACAGTCAAGCATCTAACACTACATTGAAAAAACGAAAACGTCCGTCTAGAGCAGAGAAAACAGCGAAAAGAAAGGAGAAGATGAACGAGCTCGAGGCATCTTTATTTGCCGCTAAATCGGTAATTGCCCAAAACAGCGTTAACTCCCAACCAGTGACAGTACCGGACTCTTTTCGTGTGATTTTGTCCGCCATAATGACCCCACCAAAGGTCGACATATACGCGCTGCTGACCGAAAGAGAAATAATGTGAGGGAATGTCTTGGATGAAATCCCCGCTGAAACATTCGAACACCTCACAAATCCATATGAGTCTAGAACGTAAATAAAAAAATTCAATTGTCATTTTACCTTGTTGACGTTTATGATATAATTCCTGATTTTGTATTTAGCAATAAAACCTTAAATATTGATTGATTTCTTGCTTGTCTTATAGTGTGTTCACCCGTTGGTTTAGTCGACAGACCTTGATATAAATAGCTAAAGATGAGGGGATGCTGAAGTATTGAGACATATGAGATGAACTCAGAAGCAGTGGTCGAGTTTATTAGGGATAAACGTTTATCCTCAGTTATGAAATGAAGTTGCGATAACTGGTAATACCATGAGGTGAAGTTGAGTTTTGGATAACTGTAAATATGGAGTGGTGATAAACCTGGGATAGCGATGGTTCCGGTTCTAGTGTGGTTTATTTTTGGAGAGCTTATTAAGTTGCTCATTAGTTCCCAGCAGTAGGTCAACTCAAAAAATTTGATTTTTTACGATTTTCAAGATTTTTTCTCAAAACCTTTAGTTTTTATGTATGTCAATTCAAAACTTGGAAATTTTTAGAAATTATGTAGGTTTATTATTATTATTATTATTATTTTTATTTATATAATTTTATTATATATACTCCGAGTTTATCCGACAAGATATTTTGTCCCCTAAGGCAGTGGTTCTCAACCCGTGTTCCACGAAAAAAAAATGATATTTTATCTTTAAATTTGCATTTAAGATACATATCATCAAAAACCTCAATTAATTTTTTTATAAGATGATTCAATAAATACAAATATAAAAGTGTTTTTATTGCTTGTTATTGTTGCGCGTGGTATTTTCTTTGCTTATATACGCCTTATAAGAAGACATTGTTTACGTTTACGACAGATATATAGTAATTTGTGATTGGTCACTCATTGTGGGCCCACCATGAGATTTTCCAAATTATGGTGTAAAATTAAATATGAAACATTTCGTTCATTTCATCAAACACATCAGAATTTTCAATAAATGAAGAAGAGGAATTGATATCTCTTTCTTCGGATCATGGTTTGAAACTAAAACATTCAGAAATGACTCATGATGAATTTTGGATTTCCCTTAAACAAGAATATCCTCTGTTATCTGAAAAAGTGCTCGAAATTTGGTTACAGCTTTCAACTTCGTATCCGTGCGAACTAGGATTTTCTATATTAACAAATATAAAAACTAAAAAGCGTGAAAGAATGGGGAATATAGAAGAGGAAATGCGAGTTGCATTGTCTTTTATCTTACCTGATATTTCTGAAATTTGCAAGAAATACAAATCAAACATCTCACATTAGTTCTTTACTGCTTTATTTTTGTTGTATATGTTTGCGTGTTAATTGTACTGCGAATTTTTTGATTATTTAGTATAAGTATTTCTTTGTTAAATAAATTTTTTTTTGGTAATGAGCGTTATAATTGATATCTTCAAGACCATTTATAAATAGAGGATGGTTCAAAGGTCGTTTTACTATTCAAAAATGAAATAATATGTTCGTTTGTAAATTTTTAAGTGTTTTTGTCAGTGTTCCGCGTAAAATAAATCATGTCAGTGGTGTTCCGCGCTTTTATATTAATTGAGAACCAATGCCTTCACACTCAACATGTTTTTGCATCAATTTCACATGATTATTTTCAAAATTTTAATCATTTTCAATATTTTCATGATTATTTTCAGGAACATTTTCATTATTTTCAATATTTTCATGATTATTTTCTTAAAAATCCTTACTTTATTTTCAAAGTATTATTATTATTATTATTATTATTATTATTATTATTATTATTATTATTATTATTATTATTATTATTATTATTATTATTATTTATATAGTTTTATTATATATACTCTGAGTTTATCCGAAATGATATTCTGTCCCCCTGTGGGTATTGCTCACAAAGGTACTGGTCACACTCAACATGTTGCAAGGGTATATTAATTAGCAAATTAAAGCACATGTATACTAGTTTGAAATACATTGTAACAATTCTTAGGTAATTTAGTGAGAAATAGAGGCTCATATATATATATATATATATATATATATATATATATATATATATATATATATATATATATATATATATATATATATATATATATATATATATATATATATATATATATATCTTTATCAGAAATTCGTGAATAATTAAGGTAACATTTTAAATGTAACTTTACCAAATTCTTTAGTATATTTCGAGCACCTAATTTATGAATATTGTTTAATTTTGTCATTTTTAGTCATTTAAAATAATATTTAGCAAATCTTAGGTAATTTAGCAAAATATCATTGAATGATTTATACATCCGATAACAATATTCCTTCAAATGACCATATTTTACCATTAACTGATATTCAACCGATTTAATTTCTGGAAATCTAATTAAACTCATAAATTTCCTTCAATAAAGTTCAATTTTCTTTAGTTGTTGTCGATCGCCAACTCTTTTAAGTCTATATTTTCAAGTTTTGTCACCGATATCACCACAATGAATATCCGTCTATAACATATTAAATAAAAATAAAATAATTTAAAGCAATAACCTTTGATATCAATCTCAATTAATTCTAAAGATTTCAAATATTTCATTGTCAAAACCAAATAAATAAACACCTAATTGATCAATAACCCTAAACGGCTTAATAAAAACATGGATAGTTGGATAGTTAATAGAAAATTACTAAAAACAGGTTCTAAAAGTAAAAATAAATCTAAATTACTGTGAAATTACATTCATTACAACCTTATAAACCTAAAACGATATAATTTCACAGGAACTATTATTGACTCATAGCTAAATACTGACTATTTCCCTTGAAACATTGATATTTTACCAATAAGAAAATTGTCGATTTAAATATTCAAAACATTTCCACCTTAACCGATCCCTCACCAAATATTTCTACCCCTTTAAACATTCAACCGACTATATCCCCATTAAAAATCATATATTCCTATCTTAACCGAACCCTCACTAAATCCAACCGACTGTATCCCTTTAATTTCACCCACTTTTTTATTTTTTTTTATTTCACCCACCTTTAATATATCAATTCTCTTAAAATCCATAGAAAATTCTTCAAAATATGAATTTTAATGAATTGTTACAGACACCAAACATACTCCCATTGAAATAATTTAGTATCTAAATTCATGTAGTAAGAGCCCAGTAAAAAATCAAAATTCACTAAAATCAATATTTTCTAAAAATATTTCACCACATTTACCATCATATACCTAACCAGAGATGATAATTTCTCATTGATTCATCATAATTCTTCATCGATTCAGCCAATTATAGCAATTATAACATGATATATCTTTCAAACCAAATCACAAATTTCAGTATATTTTACAATAATTTTCAAGCAGATTTCAAATATATCATCATGATAAAATTGAATATTTACTAACATCAACTCTAAAAAATTACCAATGAATTTATAGGTCTATAACGCGCGCGGTGAATATTATTATTATTATTATTATTATTATTATTATTATTATTATTATTATTATTATTATTATTATTATTATTATTATTATTATTATTATTATTATTATTATTATTATTTTGTACATAGTGAAATAAATGAATTCTAAACAAAAAACCGTTTGTTTAAATCAATCAATAACCAATTAGAAATTAACCAATTAGAAATCGACCAATGAAATTATCTCATTTCGAACATTGTCAACAAATTCTCTATACTCCAAATTTCTCAACCCCAGCATGACAACCTTTCCACTAGCAAACACGTTGATAACATATAGGGTTAAATTTTAATAGTCTTAGTGCAGGAAACAATTCCGGTTCAAACATACAATCACATTTTTTCGACATGTTATATAGATTGATACTATGTCCCATATCCATAGTAACGGTAATTGATTGGATTTTGATATTATTTATTCGATATTGTAATTTATTAATATCCAAAGGTTTCTTACATCCCATGATTCTACATTTACCAGTCTTGAAAAATATTATCGGATATTTCCCGCTTCTATCGATAATTTGCTGGGGTTTTCCTGGTGGGAACCTCATATTCGATACATCAAAATTTCCTCGATAATTCATATTTGCTAACATTATTAAATCATTTATGAAAATTAGTCTTTATATACAAATTGAGCACGAGTTCATTAAATCATCGAATATAAACAAATACTTATATATTTATAGAATTTTTGAAATGGAATTAAGAAATGATGCAGTATACCAAATCGTTGGTCCGAGTGGTAGTGGAAAAACATTATTTGTTTGAAAATTACTAAAATCAAATTTATTCAAATCAAAATTCAACAGGATTTATTGGCATATGGGTGCTGATGAAGAACATGGATTAACTCAATCAAGTTTCTGTAAATTAAAAAACATGAAAATAGTAAAGGGATTCGATTAAAACTGGTCCAGCCGATTAAAGAAAGGTGATGTCATTATTATCGATGATTTGTATCAAGAAGCTAATAAAGAAAAAGATTTTAATAATTTATTTACAAAGATCAGCAGACATGTCGGTGTAACAGTTATTTTCATAACACAAAATCTATTTCATCAAGGTGGGGCACATCGAACACGTAATTTAAATGTACAATATTTAGTTATTTTCAAGAATCCTAGAGATGCAACAGTGATTGATTTTCTTGCACGTCAAGCATACCCTAACAATCGTAATTTTCTTATCAGTGCATTTCAAGATGCTACAAAAATACCTCATGGATATATATTTCTTGATTTCACACAACAATGTCCCGATGATTTACGAGTAAAAACAGATATATTCGCGTTATAGACCAAAAGGTGCCATGGTATATAAACAAAGTTGAAAACCTCTATGAATAATAATGTTTCTAAAGCAAGGGTGAAAAATATTAGGAAATTAAGAAAAAGTATTAGAAAGAGTATTAAAGTTCCAAAGGTTCCACCAACAACTAGTTATACACCGTCTAAAAACTTGTAACTGAAAATTTCTCCGCAATGAATCTTATTTCGAAAAATCCTAAACCTAAACGTAAAACCCGTAAAACCCGTAAAACCGGTAAAAAAGTAGTTAAGAATCATCGCAGTTTTCCATTTTTTAATGCATTGTTAAAGGCCCCGAGTATGAAAAGAATGAATATATTGCAATCATTCCCAAATTTTGTTGTCGATGATTTACTCAATATTATACTTAAAGTAGTCAAAGGCAAAATTAAAATCAGTAAATCAAAAAAGCATTTATTGAGCAAACATAGGAAACCATTGTTATCATTAGTAAATAATAAAAATCGTAAGCAAATGAGGAAAATTATATATAAACAACAAGGTGGATTTATTGGTGCATTGATATCTCTGGCATTATCATTATAAGGTGGAGTTGTAGGAAATCAATCATAAACATTGGGTGCTAATCCTTCATTGCCCGGCTTTAAATTTAATTTTAAATCTTCTTGTTGTAATGGAGAAGATTTGGACGAACGCAGAAGACGAAGCCGGTTTGGGTGGAGTGGCAAAATTAAAGAAAAGAGTTACGAATTCGAAAAAAGAAACCCAGAAGTGTTTATCAGATCAGCTTGCGTACAGTTTGAACAAACCAATGCCGAAAAGATTTCCAACAAGAGCGTATAAAACATTTGGTATTGACGATTTATGGCAAATGGATTTGATGGAGATGATACCCTATTCGAAAATTAACAATGGGAATAAATATATTTTAACATGTATTAATGTATACAGCAGGTTTGCACGAGCAATACCAGTCAAGGCAAAATCTGCAGAAGAAATGTCCAAGGCAATTAATATTTTATTTAAAGATGGACATCCTAATAACTTGCAAACAGATTTGGGTATTATTATTATTATTATTATTATTATTATTATTATTATTATTATTATTATTATTATTATTATTATTATTATTATTATTATTATTATTATTATTATTATTATTATTATTATTATTATTATTTTAGGTAAAGAATTCTACAATAGCAAAGTTAAGCAAATCCTCGATAAACTGAAAATAAATCACTTCTCGGTACATTCTCAATACAAAGCTGCCCATGTTGAAAGATTTAATCGAACATTGAGAGATAGATTAAAGAAATTGTTCGTGCATCAAGGTAATAAAAAATGGGTAAATGCTTTACCGAAAATAATAACAAGTTATAATCATTCATCACATCGAGGACTGAATGGATTGAGACCGGTTGATATTACATAAAAAACATCATTGACTTCTAAGAAATCTGTAAAAATTGCAAAACCTAAATATAAAGTCGGTGACCATGTTAGAATTAGTAAAGTTAGTGCATCACCATTTATTAAAAATTTTGATACAAATTGGAGTGATGAAGTCTTTGTAATTTCAAAAATAAATACTAAACAGAATCCTGTAATGTATGTCATCAAAGATGATGATAATAATATTGTACAAGGGAAATTTTATGAGCAGGAATTACAAGTTATTCCTCCCCCAAAAGTATTTAGAATTCAAAAAATATTGAAAACTAAAAAGGTCGGCAAGGATAAACAATACTATGTCAAATGACATGGTTATCAAAACCCGTCATGGATATCAGCAAAAGACCTAGTAAAGTGAATTTTTATACTATTTTGCCGAGCAATAGTTGCCCATTAATTCATCCAGGCAATCAAGCAAGCAAATTCATCATTGAACTCCAAAACCCTATCTATTTGGATAATGACTGGGAAGTTGCTCTGTTGGATTTTACATTTGTATACAATTTATTCCCAATCTATAGCAAATCAGTTATTGAATATAATAAGAAAGTAGCAGTAACGGAATATATTAGTGTTCTTATTGATAAAGATAGTTATAACTTGACGAGTTCATCGAAATCAAGGAAACCTATAATTTATGATGATGGTCAATATTTATACATGAATTGCTTGAATAAGCCATTCGAAATTTTATTTTCTACAATGGCTGGTGCTAAACGTCTCGGATTTACTGATTTACGTAATGTATTTAATGATACAGTCAAAATAAATCTCTCTACACTTCCAAAAACTAATAATTAAGTGGAATTCAAATTTAAGCTGTCATACTTTGAAATAACTGAGCATGCATATACTTTTAAAGATAATTTATATATTACAGACCTCGAACAATTACAAACTTATTTAGCTGACAATTGTAGCGAGATTTTAATAGTTTTCGAGCTTCAAAAAGATAAAGTATTTAGATTTAGTATAAATTCTAATCTTAGTCAGGTTAAATTTGACTCAAATTTGACAAAAACATTAGGATTGTCTAAACCAATATGTACACAAAATGAACAAATTTGTGAAGGAACAAACAAACCTAAAATCCTTAAACATCATCAGCAAATGTTCATTTACAGTAATATCGTGGAAACTGTTATTGTTGGTGATTCTAGTGTTCCTTTAATGAAATCTATATGAATTGAAAAATATGACCAAGATGAAGTTGTACAAATCAATGTAGAAAATCCCATGTATTTACCTGTTTCAACATCTTGTATAAACAATATAGAAATAAATATAAGAGATGATTCTGGTCAATTAATGAAAATTATGTTATTAAATTATTAAATTATGATGATATAATGAATATGAAATTTATGAATTTATGATGAAAATGATTATATGAAGAAAATGACGAAAATTATGAATTTATGAAGAAAATGATTATATGACGATTATATGACGAAAATATTATGAAAATTATGAAATTATGATGAAAATGATTATATGAAGAAAATATTATGAAAATTATGATGAAAATGATTATATGAAGAAAATGACGAAAATATTAGGAAAATTATGAAAATGCTGAAAATAATTATTATTATGAAGAAAATACTATGTTTCTGAAAAATAAATAATGAAATTATTATGCAAATGTTAAAAAGTGATTACGAAACTATAGTTATAAAATAATCCAATGTGCATCTACAATAGTTAAATTAATAATAATAATAATAATAATAATAATAATAATAATAATAATAATAATAATAATAATAATAATAATAATGTAGTCTACAGTGAGCATGTAGCTACATAGTAGTCTGCAGTGAGCATGCAGCTACTTCTCTTTAATATAAATAATAATAATAATAATAATAATAATAATAAAAATAATCAGTCCCCATCCAATGTAGTCTCTCTAATATTTAACATATTCTCTCAAATATTGAATTATAACCTATTTTCTATAAGGATAATCATCATTTGTTATATAGTTCATTTGGATTAAATAACAAATGATGATAAATCCTTATAGATGTAACAAATAGTTTTCTATATAGAAAAAGACTAAAACTTTAATGTTAATATTTAGCAGGTCGACTATACCCAAATTATTGTCAAGCATCAATTGGTCATAACGATGAATGTCATCGTACTATGAAGAAATACTATCGAAAAGTATTCAACTCCATCAACTTTTTTATATGTCCCAAATGCGTAACTAGCGAAAAAATAAAATATAAAGCATTTTTTAACAAACATCGTAATAACTTAGGGCAATTTTCGATACCAAAAAATGAATTATTTAAAAAAATAAATAAAAAAATAAATAAAAAAAATTTACAAAAAGATATTAAAAAAGATATGAAAAAAGATATTAAAAAAGATATTAAAAAAGATATAAAAAATATTAAAAAAGATATTAAAAAAGATATTAAAAAAGATTCTATTAAAAAAGATTGTATTATAAAAGATTCTATTAAAAATATTATTAAAAAAGATCCTATTAAAAGACCTGCTGGTTTAATAAAAAATTCTATTCCTAATAAATTATCGCGACCTGAAGTGATAGTCATCAGCAAAGATGAATGTGTAGCTTCAACATCGTTAACAAAACAAGCACCATTTACACAACAAGAAGTGATAGTCATCAATGATGATGAATGTGTAGCTTCAACGTCTTTCAACATATGTCAAATAGGCGGCTCTTTGTTTGAACCTGTTGTAGAATCCGATTTGAACGGATCGCGAAAAACTTTAAAGTTTGATATAAGGAATGAAAACTTGATATAAATAGCCCTAACATCTAAAATTGAAGAAAGGTTAATAGCAGAAATAGAAAAGATGGGCAAAGTAAAAATTCAATTCACAATTTTAATCAAATTTGAAAAAGATGGGGAGATCCGGGATAATTATTTTTCCAACAATGCGCAAGTTTTTACAGACAACTTTATAAACGAGGGGGTGAGCAAATTAAATGAAAAGATTGAGCAATTTACTTATTTAGGAAGCGGGTGGCGAGTAATGAATATCTTAGAGATAGATTTTATTTTAACGAAATATGCACCCGTTAGTAGATTATCCGAACATAGTTATATAAAAACCCCATCATAATTAAAATTAAAACATGCAATAATTAATGTTAAAAACAACGACCATAAGTGTTTCTTGTATAGCATTCTTGCACTTTTAAAAAGAGAAGAAATAGGTCGTAATCAAAGAGCCGCCAAATATTACGAATTTTTACATCTTTTAAATTATGATGACGACACAGATTGCACGATGAGACTGTGTAACATTCCCAAATTCGAAAGGAAAAATCCTGATTTAAACTTGTGCATAAATGTTTTATCTTATAATCCGTCCAGTTCTGATTCTGATATTTCTGAGGATTATGTAGCTCACCACCCTCATCTTAATATTATACATCGCTCCAAGGTTATAGACGGTAGGCCGATTTATTTATTACTTTTGAGTAATAAAGATAAATATCAGCGGCATGTAGGAGATGCAATGTCTCTCGCAGGATTAATAAGTTGTTACCAGTAGTCTTTCATAATTTAAGAGGCTATGACCTCCACCATATTTTAAAACATGGCCTCAGTGATTTTCCCCTTTGGGAGCTTAATATTATACCTACCTCTACAGAAAAATTGATTTCTTTAATTGCGTATATTAACAAATTGCCTGTTCGTTTTATTGACAGCATGCAATTTGTTAATTGTTCTTTAGCCAAAGCTGTGAAAACTCTAACTACTTTTCCTTTAACTTCGTCTGTCTTTCAAGGGTCGATGATTCACTCTAAAGGTGTCTTTCCGTATGATTTTGCTACTTCTTTGGATGTTCTTGAATCGACTTTAGAATTACCTCCTATTTGGTCTGATATTACGGAAAATCAGTACGCTGAGGCTCAACTAATTTGGAGTCAGCATAACTGTAATAATTTGTTAGATTATATGCTAATCTACCTAAAATTAGACGTATACCTCCTCGCAGACTATTTTCAGCAATTCCGCGGTAAGGCAATTGCTTACAATGGTCTGGATCCACTTAATTTCTATGGGATTCCCGGTATGTCATGGGCCTCAGTGCTTATGACATTAACGGAACCCATAGAACTTTTGCAGGACATGGAAATGTATAATTTCTATAAGGGAGGTATCCGGGGTGGGTTAACATTTGTTAACAAACATTACACGGCTACTTCAGATGACACAGAATTATTGTACATAGATATAAATAATCTGTATGGTTGGGCTCTTAGCCAAAATCTTTGTATGGTGATTTTTCTTGGGTGAATGACAATTTGAATGATGTTTTACTTGAATGTATGAACACGGATATTGATAACCTTCCATATGGGTATACTATGGAGATCGATATCGATATTCCGGAATGTGTGCATGATTTTTTGAATGATTTTCCGCTTGCGCCGGAATAGTTGTGCCCGCCTAATTCAAAGGTTGAGAAGCTTATGCTTACGCACTGGCTAAAGAGGAACTATGTCCTTCATTGGAGGCTTCTCAAATTGTATATAGAATTAGGTGCGGTGGTTGTAAATATTCATCGTTGTATAAAATTTAAACAAGGACCTATATTTAAATCGTACATAGATACCAGATAATAATAGCTTGTACGGTAAATCCGTTGAGAATCTCAAAAAACGAATGAATTTGAGGTTGTGTAATTCATCCGAAAAGATGATAGTATACTCCTCAAAGCCGACTTTCAGAAAGTCTATAAGAATCGATGGCGATCTGATAGCCGCACATTTGAAGAAGGACTCAATTTGTTTAGACAGACCTAGCTGCATCGGTCAAACAGTACTAGATCTGTCTAAACTATTTTTGAAGAAATTGATTAATGATTAGAAAAGTAAGTAGTTGCCTTTATTTTACATAAATGACTGGTTCTTTCCATCTTTAGTTGAATTATAATAAAGTCACGTGTATTTATTATAATATAAATCATTTTTAATTGATTATCTTTCCGTTTACAAATGAACCTCTTTTTTGTAAATGTGTCATTAAACCATTCACGAGCTTTTCATTTGTTGTGGAGCTGTCTTTAGACTCTTCAGACAATAACAAATCAAAAATACTTAGTAAATTTAGATCATTAAGGATCTATCGTTCTTCGGCCCTCGAATCTTCTGACATTAAAATTTAAAATGTCTTTTGCCTGTTTAGGTAAAGAATCTATAACCATTTTTCTATGCTGATTTCATGGCGTGGTCGCCAATTACAACTTCTTCACAAATCATAATAACAAATAGCAAATAAAGTATATTTAAATAATCCAACGTGTCCTTTCTATTATTAAAACAACTATAATTAATAAACATTACTTTAAGAATATAAATTTGTTAATACATAACTAGTGCACAAATATAAACAAGAAATATTGACTGTTTAAAACAAATTAAAGAGACAAATATTTTAGCGTACCACAAATGAGACTTTTAAATTATATCTAAATCTCCAAAAATAACCTCTAGTAGTTTAAAAAAGTATATTTATATGTCAAAAGTTACGTTAATTTTGAACGTGACTGTGAAAAGATTCATTTTTAAAAATGATATATTTGCTAAAAATTAATTGAAAAAAAAATCAAGTTTTTATATTTATTAAATAATTTATTAATCTACAATAAAGTCATCATATAGTTCATCAAAGTCAAGGATAGTGTTAGGGTCTATATCTAACCCATCAATCGTATATAAAATCTGGCCGTTGTTCATTTCGTGATCCATATCCTCAGTTTTAAAAGTATTTATAGATTTATCTTTTCTTTTCCGTGGCCTTCCTCGTTTCTTTTCTAAATGGACAACAATTTATATTTTAAAATTCGTAATATTTTACCTGATACGTCTGTTTCCATACGGGTTTCTGACTTCTTTGGTCTTCCACGTTTCTTCTTAATCTCGCATTGTTCAGAGGGAGCATCAATGGAAATAATGTTTTCATTCTGTAAAACAAAACTGTCACATAATCTCGGCCTTCCTCTTTTTCGAGGAAGTGATATATTTTTAACATCTTCAGTCTCTTCAATTTTTATAAATGCATCTTTTTTGTAAAGTAAATCTACATCAAATTTTCCATAATGCAGAGATAAATGTTTCTGGAAATAAATTTCTGAATTTGTTGTGAAATCACAACCTTCAAATGTGCAACCAATGCGACCCATAACATCTCTTGATTTGTGTTTGTTGATTAAATCCTGATGTTCATCTTCGATGTGCTTCTTTCTTGCTTCTTCATTAACAAACGAAAATTCACAATATCGACAAACCGGGCGACGAGCAACAAATTCCTTGTGAACCTTTGTAAGATGAAAATTAAATTTCGTTTTGTCATTAAAATATGTTTGGGCATCACAAAATGGGCACACGAACTCATTTTTGTGAGATTTTGTATGTTCTTGAATCAAGTTCATATCTTGTGGCAATTTAGCGAAGCAAACTTTGCACTCAATTGCTTCGATTCCGGAAACTCTACATTGCGAAATGTGCTCAAAGATTACATCCAAATTATCAAAATCTGAATTGCAGACCATACATGTGTATGAAATCTAGAAATTTTAGGAATATATGATTAAAAAAACTTTTTAAACTTTTAAAATTTTACTTTAACATTGATGACATAAGTTCCTAGATAATGTTCTCTGGTTTCCAGGTGAGATAAATAGGTGTCATGTGAATTGAATTCTTTCTCACAAGGTTCACATTTGAATTTGTAGTTATTTTTTTTGTGTCGATTATAATGAGTTTTCATGTTTGATTTCTGGGTAAATCTTTGTTGACAAATGTCACATTTGAAAGGTTTGAAATTCAAATGTGACCTCATATGATGTCTAAACAAGCCACCATTGTCGGTTTGGTAATTACAATTGGGAAAAGTACATTTGTTTTTTTTCGAGCTATTTCCTTGACGTCCAGTGTTGTGGGTTTGTCTGGCATGTAAAAATAATTTTCCCAGATCCTCAAAATACATAGGACAATTGCTACAAGCTATAATAGACTCTTTATGAGCGCTTTTCATATGCTTTTTGAATGGTTCGGGCCTGGAAAACTCAGTTAGGCACCGTTTGCATCGGTAAGTTATTTTTTCAATTTTAATTTTAGGCATCTATTTTAAATAATTAATACAAATAATTTTTAAAAAAAAAAGAGTTTTGAAAATAATTACTTACGAAACCTAGCGTTTTTTTGCTTTTTAAACAAATTAAATTTTTGTTTAAATTTTGATTGATTTTGAAATTTTTTAATTTCAAAAATATTAAAATTTTTTAAAATTTTATTTCATTTTAAATTAAAATTCTTAATAATTAAAAAATAAAGCGAAATTTAGTGTAAAATGTGTCATTAGAGAACTTAGTGTAAAATTTAGAGGGAAAAAATTAAAATTTATAGAATTTTGTGTAAAAGGTGTCATTATAGAACTTAAGGATTCTTATTAAGGTATCAAGGCGTTAATTAGAACTGGTTTCTGCATGACAATATTGGGTTGATATAAATATCTGATAAAACAAAAATACATAAAATATATTTTAATAGAATATATTTAAAGTAAAGCACACACTGTAAAGGCACGAAATAATTATGCAAACTAAATCTATTAATCATGTAGAGAACTGTTTAAATAGACATAATAAAATATTTAAACAAATATTCTTTATGTTATGTCAAATCTAATTTTTATTTAGAGTCAAAGATTTTGATAATCACTTGATTTTGAAGCAATGAATTATGTAAATATCGCCGAGTTGACTTATATTATGTTGTTTAAATCTTCCAATCTAAATAAATGCAAACTCAAGGTCATTGAATTAATTCGGTTTACCTGTTTTGTTTATTACAAATGCATGTTATTTTAAATTAGTTTTGCTGATAAAGTACACATAACTCTTTCTCCTTTTAATTTTGAAGCACAATTTTAAATTTTGTATAGTTATAAAACCTAAATAAAACTTTTATATCACATCCTAATTTTGGGGTTATAAACAAATATATAATAAATACTAAAATTAATCTTTAATCCTAACCTGCCGGGTCCTTGTTGGCATTTACAATATAGTACTCTAAATATTCACAATTTATTTACAAAGTTTGGAGATCAGTGTTATATTTTGTGTTGTAAATTGTGGTATCAATAAATTTATATAGTGTTAATTGTATCTAGTGAGCCCACTGCACCGAACTGAAAATTCCACTCAACCTGTAATATTTTTGACTATCAGATAGTCCTTGTCAAGAGGAGACATTATTCATTCTTTCTTTCATTAAGTACATTATTCGCAGCAAAAGGCTTAAATTATCATTTTATTGTTTTAAATAATAATAATAATAATAATAATAATAATAATAATATTAATAATAATAATAATAATAATAATAATAATAATAATTATAATAATAATAATAATAATAATAATAATCGATTTTATGAAATTGATGGGGGTGATAACAATTTGCATGACTTTTTTAAAGTGGAACGGACGTCCATTGTCAATTGATCCGTAAAAAAGTTTAACCTAGAATAAATTTACTGGTAAAATAAACCACTTGAAATGAAAAACATTTCGCATTGTAAATAAGACGATTTTATGTTTTTTCTACATATCTCCTTTCTTCGCTCTTTTCCTTGCCACGTCTTACCCTATCTTTTCGACATTTAAACTGATGATGAGGGGAAAAACACCTTTTTAACGATATCAAGAACTCTTATTTCGTGTGGGTAAATAAAGATATTATGAATAATTTAAGTTAAATAATGATACTATTGTTGATCCTACACGTTGAATGTGAAAAATATAGATAAGATTCAACTATTTTATCTTGTCGGATAAATAACGCTTAGGATCCCACTGGTGTTCTAGAGTAAGTGGTTAGTTAACTGGTGGAGACCACCTGAGTTGCTCCTTAAGGAAAATTTGGAGATAAGATTGTGCGAAAGATTAAAAGTGCTTGAAATTATTTAATATTATTAATGGGCTCCTTATGTTCTTCTATATTTTATAGATCCGTTTAAAAAGGTTTGGGTGGATCCATAACAAAATTTTCTATCGGATTTTATTTAATAACAATGATTATTTTCCTAGTCGTGGTCAGCGGTCCTTTCAGCTATCGTGATAGTCTATATTCACACTTAGTGGGGTTTTAAATCATCATTCACATATCCTATAAGACGCTTAATTTAAAAATTTTTAAATCAGCGAAAAAGAACGAAAAAAGCAATGGACAATTGTGGACGCAAATAATGAGGAAAGAAGAATATCCTGTACTAAGGAAGTTAATGGAATTTTTATTCAGCATTCCCGCCAGTAATTCCTTCTTCGAACGGATTTTTTCAGTAATGGTTCATTGTGGTGGGATAAAAGGAACATTTTAACGCCTGATTATGTTAAAGCCGAATTATTAATTTTTAACAATTCAAAAATAAAATACAAAAAATTTCGGGCTATGGCAGCAGGAAATAAAAGGCTTTTAGAAGCAGCACGGAGCAATAAAATACAGTTTTAAAAATAAAAAATAAAATTTATATTGTCTTTACAAAAGATTTTCCTTTTTTTAATAAAAGCAATCCATTTTGTATGTTATTTAATTGTAATAATAAAAACTTATTTTCGTGTTCCAATGATTTTATTTTTCTCATGCTCCAAACAAAATGGCAATTACTCAAATATCCGTGTCAAAAATTTTCCAAAGGTGGCAACACTTGACTGTATCGCTCTCCTTTTTAAGGTGGACTCCGGTACAGCCTTTTTCTGGTGGCTCTTTCACCTAACGGTATGATAGGTCTTTATGTCACGTATACAGGGTGTCCCAAAAAATGTATACACATTAAAAATAATTGTAAACATGGTGTTTATTAGAATTTTATTGATTTAAAAAATTAAAAATATTTACAAGTATTATTTATTGCTTTTGTTCACTGCCTGTTCTCAAACTGATGTCCATTTGATCCAAACACTGCTCACGACGCCAAGCAATGGAATCGCTCACATCATGAAACAATTCCCTAGGTATTTGGCCGCATTTATGTTCAATTGCTTCTCTGAATTCAGCGACTGTTGCAGGTTTCTTAGCGTATACTTTGTCTTTTGGGTAAAATCTAGTGGTGTGAGGTCTGGGTAACGTGGAGGATATTCAACAAAACCCCTTCGTTCAATACATCTGTTTGGCAAGAGCTCATCAAAGAAGGACCTAACATCGCGATGGAAATGTGGGGGTGTCCCATCTTGCTGAAAATAAAACTCTTCATCTTCAAAGTCAATTTTAATACTTGGTATAACAGACTATTGCAACGAATTCAAATAAATTGGATCGGTTACAGTGTCACTAAAGAACGGTCCAATTAATCCTCTTGATGATAAACCGCACCACACTGTTAATCCGGGTAAATCGACATGGCAGTAGAAAGAAACATGTGGGCCCCGAGGTCCCCAATCGGCACAATTGTTGAGGTTAATGGAACCATTTAATTTGAATGAGGCCTCATCACTTCACACATTTTTTGTTGAAAAACCTGCATTTTCCTGATATTGTTCCAAATACCACTCGCAATACTGTACTATTTGGTCTGGGTCATCGTCATTAAGAGCATGGACTTATCTTGAAATATAACTTTTCCAATGACAACGTTGCATAATGCGATGAACCGATGATTTTGAAATTCCAACCTCACGAGAAGCCTGTCATATAGACTTTCTCGGACTTTGCTTAAACATTACCAGTACTCATTCTTCCTGAATGGAACTAGTTGATGTTCGTGGTATTCCGGAACGCTGTTTGTGAACTTTTTGAAGGGTTCCGTCAGCTTCAAACTTATCTCTAATTCGAGTGATGGTAACTCGCGTTGGAGGTTCTTTTTGAAAATGTTTTCTGAATTGTCTTTGCACTTCAACTACATTTTCATATTTCCAGTAGTATTTTAGAATACATTTATCTTTCTTCGAAGTTAAGTCTGGCTGTCATTCCTGTGTTAGGGACTGAATCTACAAAAAACCAATTTAGTTATTGGCTATTTTTGTTAATTAAAATGTAGTCGAAATGCAATGAAAATTAATTAAAAGCTTTAAAACAAAATGAAAACCAACAAAATTATATATAACCAACCANTATATAACCAACCAACAATAAACGCCATATTTACAATTATTTTTAATGTGTATACATTTTTTGGGACACCTTGTATAACATGATATATTTAGCGTTGCCTGACGTCCGATTAATCGGGAATGTCCCATTTTCAGAGATGTTTTCGAGTGTCCCCAAAAATGTCTTGGCGACTGCCAAACAGTAGAAGCTATTTTATAGTGCTTGGTAAATTTGGATCAAAACTGCAGCAAAATGTACCATTATATTACAAAAAATAAAGAAATTTTAAAAGCTGCTAAAAGTAGCAATAAGTACTGAGTTTGTAAACTAACAGCTCATAGCGTCACTCTGTTCGTGCACTTAGTATTCAATAATCGCTATTCTCTTAACTTATTATTTTAGTCATTCCATGTGATGTTAGCTTAAATGAATTTTTATATAAAGTTTATGAAATGAATTTGAATTTTTATGTTCCTATTAAATTTAGTTTATTTTTATAAGCAAAATAAATTAATATATTAAATATAAAAAAATTATTTTTGTACTGTCCCGATTAAAGTTTTGAAAATTCGGTACAAGTTCGGAATTCCCCCCCCGCCAGCAAATGATTGGCCAATTTATGGAGAGCAAAAATAAATATTAAATAAAAATAATAATTTAAAATAAATAAAAATTAAAATAATCCAAATAAAGACTACCAAAAAGTATTTTTTCTTATTGAAGATTCTTTTCTGCACGGTCTCGGACATTGATACCTCACTCCGTCAGAAGTTTTTCTTGAGGGTATCAGGTCCATAAATCGATTACAATTAATCCTCTGGAAAATTCTATGAGTTGGTAACAGCCCTAAACCTTGTAAACATGTTATTGTTTGCTCTTTTGTTTGCGTATTAAAATGAATTGAATCTTCATTAAAATTTTCCAAGTCAATTAAATCCATTTGGCCTCTTTTGAATTTAAATCTTCTTTTGAATTATTAACGACATTAATTTATTTTATAATTAAATAATTGGCAGTCTTTATTTGGATTATTTTTAATTTTTATTTTATTTTTTTTTAAATTTTTACAAATTGGCCAATCATTTGCTGGGGGGAATTCCGAACTTGTACCGAAAATTCTGACAAGCCTAGATATATTGGAGGGACCTGTATAATAATAAAAAGTAAAATTTATATAAATATCATAGATCGAGAACGAACTGATATTGACAAAAGTTTAATTAAATTAGTACTGGTTATATAACATTTATAAAATGGCAATTATGGCTACATAAATCATAAAATGAATCAAAGAAAATTACCGATTGTGGGAATGGAAATTTCAGAAATAAATACGATTCAAAAAGATTCGTCACAAAGTAGTAA
Organism: Schmidtea polychroa; assembly: GCA_959609185.1. Lineage (NCBI taxonomy): Eukaryota > Metazoa > Platyhelminthes > Tricladida > Dugesiidae > Schmidtea > Schmidtea polychroa. The sequence continues at coordinate 3,750 of CAUHTR010007391.1, read as the reverse complement.
ATTGAATTGAAAGTCGGTGGTTAAGAAGTGCTTTTAAATGAATAGAATGATGTTATAATAACTTAAAAGTAGTTCAAAGTGGTTAAAATAATTTGAAAAATAGTTAAAAAGTAGTGAACATTTGTGCTGAGACGTCGACTTATATACTATTTTTTCAACTGATTCAATCTATCAGAATTGATTATACATATTTGTTGATCAATTTAATGTCTTATTTTTTATTTCAAATTCCAATCAGTTTCATTGGCTGATTTTATTTATTATTTTAATTTTTCTCTTTCACTTATTTCTCTGATTGGTTGAATGATCGTCTTTTATATCAATCTTATTCCTTGGGTAAGATGATTTTTTTGCTAATTTGTGTTTCTTTTCGGTAATTTCGTTTGTGTTTTAGTGCGTTGAAATGTGTTACGTGTGCATTTATTATTTTATTAATTTTGGTTTACTGATTATTTATTCTTTTTGTTTTATTTAATTTTGTTTTTTTATTTTAAGTAATTTATGCTTTTTATCTGTTGTTTAGCTCTGTCTCGACGGAACATTCATTAATTAATTTTTGATTACTTTATTTACTATACTTCATTATTTTACATTTGAGGCTAGTACTCCTGGTCTGGCCCAACACTTATATGTGATTAATCGCTCTTAATATCCCCTGTGCTTGAAGCTTTGGCATTTCCCGAAATTTCAGATTGTTCATCATAATCTTTTAGCTCATCGTCGTATGCTGCAGCAACATGATCTCTGTCGTTCTCTTCATTCTGTTGGTTGGAATTATTATGGTATCGGTTGTAATTTCCATTGAATTGTTTGGAATATCCTCTTTATTGATTGGAATTTCTTTCAAATCACCTTTCATAGTACTTCTGTTTCTAAAAACACCTAAAACTTAAATTACCTTGCTTACCACAGTACAAACATCGAAAATTTTGGCATTCACGACGCATGTGACCAATTTCACCATAACATTGAAGATTTGTATGTAGTTCTGAATTTCTATTTTGAAAACTGGGTCGAATTGATCTTCTGCTGTTGAAATCTTGACTAAATGTTTTTCGTAAAATCGATGATCTCACGGTTTTTGAAATTTATTTTTTCTGACAATCTGATTTTTATTTTTAAAAGTATCTTCTTTTACGTTGTTGTTGTATTAGCCATTCTTTAAAACTGAAGCACATGATTTATTTACAACATCTTCAACTTGTATCATTGATTTATATTCATTCATTTTCTTCAATATCTTTTTAATATATTTATTTTGGCGTTTCAGAATTTGAGAAAGTATCAAGAGACTTTGAAGTTTGAAAAAAAGAGACATTGAAAAAAGATTTACTCCAAGAACGTGAAAAACCAGCCGCAAAAATTTTATTTTTATACCTTTTTAATTAAAATTTTTATCTGTGACATCCAACCTTATGTGAACAAAAATTTTGGATTGACATTTTTTGCAATGATTGTGTAACAATCTAAACTTAATTCTAATAAGGAATTTTTAATACCATTTAAATATGTTCGCCCAATTTATTGTTAAAAATTAAAAAAAATTAATAAATTTCTATTTGAGACTTAACAACAAAAAATATTTTTATATTAAAATCCATTGCGAAATTTATTTAAATATTTTATATTATATATTTTATTATTTGTCATATTAAAAAAAAGCAGTAAAAATAGTTTTAATAAGTATAATTAAATAAGTCAATTAAATTCACACACATGATCTTAAATAATTTAAATAATATCAAAATAAACCTAATTTTTCATACTTTTGTTTTAATTAAAAAAATTTAAAACGAAAAAGCGTGCATTAATCAGTAATCGCTTTTAATTGGGAAAAGAAAAAAAATATTATGAAAGAAAAACCCAAGGATATCCATTATCAATGCCCTATCTGCATGCAATTTTTTATTCGCGCAGAAGCTTTCCAGAAACACACGAAAAAAGTCCACGATTTAAAAGTGACGGCTTGTCGAAATTGCCCAATGTATTTCAATGAATTAAGCCTTCTGTTTTTACATGCTCGTCAAGTTCATAATTACAAGACCCGTGAAGGAAAGAAGGATTGCAGTCGCTTATGTCTATATTTTCCACTCTGTACCTACCAAACGGATAACTGTGGTTTAATGGTCCATCATTTTCGTGCTCATACCAACAATAAACCATACGAATGCCAAATTTGCAAAAAAAAATTTACTCAAAAATCCAACATGAAAACTCATTTTAATCGACACAAAAACAATGACTTTAAATTCGCATGTGTTCCATGTGAGAAGAGTTTCAATTCTCATGATATATATTTGTCTCACCTGGAAACAAGAGAACACTATTTCGGAGAAATTTTAGCAAAAAATGAAGTAATTTTGATTTTTTCCATCTGAAATATTTGTTTATTAAAATAACATTTAAGGTATTTTTCCAATGCATGGTTTGCAAAGAAACCTTTAACAACGCAGTCGATACTTACCTTCATGAGAAAAAGTGTCATATTTCCGATGAAAATCAAATCACTTGCTGTACATGCCACCAGGTTTTGCCCTATGACTTATTGTTTCTCGATAACCATCACAAAATCCATAAAAATGAAATGGTATGCCCATTTTGTGAAGATATCACAATTTTCCACGACAAAACTACATTCAATTTCCACATAACTAAAAAACATCAAGCCAAAGTCGATCGGAGAAAAGCTTGTCGTTATTGTGAAGTTATCTTCGAAAATGAAGAAGAACGAAGCAGTCACATTGAAAAAGAACATCAACATTTAAAAAATAAACATCAAACAAATAAATTGGATGGGAGAATCAAATGCAACCATGAAAATTGTGTTTTCACTTCGAATTCGGAAATAATGATGCAGAAACATTTACAAACTCACTCTAAAAATTTGGATTTGGATAAGTTTTATGAAAAAGATGTCAAAATCGAAAACTATATCTCACCAATTGAAAGTATTCGAAAAAGAGGAAGACCAAGATTGTGTGACAGAAATGATATCCAAGAAAATCCTACTAATACTACGAGTGAGAATATGGAACCGAAAAGAAAACGCGGGCGACCGAAAAAATCAGAGATTGATAATGAATCTGACACAAGTTCAAAATTTATTTCTTTTTATTTTAATGAAATTCTTTTCAGAAATCCGAAAACGCAATAAACCGAAGATTATTAAAATCGAGCAATTTTTGGAGACAGATGACACGCACTGGGCCAAGGAAAAAGACAATGAATGTGAGTATAACATAGAAAACATTGAAGGAAACCTGCAATTCGATGAGGATTTATTCCAATCTTCTGGATATAATCCTATGCTAGGGAACTTTATGAAAATGGAAGAAATAGAAACTTTTGATGTGTGATTTGAAAATTTCATGTCAATAAGTAGAAATTAATCAGATTTTTATGAATAAACAAGATTTATGAGATATTATTTTTTAACTTTTTTAAACCAAGATACAAAAAATTCAGTCTTTAGTTTCGCCCTCAATTACCTAAAGAGCATTTTTGTTATACTTAAGTGGTTAAATTAAGAAGCCCCATGAACATCGTTCCAATGAAAATCTTTATTCGTATTACTCCCCATGAGATAAATTTTGACTGAATATAGAGTTGAACTTCAAGAAAAAGTTTTAATTTGGACGTACGACGTTCATTTAAAATAATTCCAAAATGATAATTTCAAGGAAGATATATTTTCCTTTTTTGGTTCTCTGCTTTCTCCCTCTTGCTAAATATGAAGACAAATTAATGAAA